>WEIU01008364.1:185939-211005 GCA_013389925.1 Aegithalos caudatus
TGTCTGGGACAGCTTTGCCTGCTTACCAAATGGATGATGCTATGGTGAAGTGGATGTGTGGCTTTGATTACCTGCTTCTCAGGAAGCCCCAAAGCAAAGCAGGTATTTTCAGCAGACTGCAATTTGTGTATCATTTTGCTTCACAGTGAGAAGAGAGCTATTGCTGAACAAAACACTTCTGGCTGCCTAATTGAGTGACTGATTCGCTGTCTGTCATTACACACAGGGTAACAGACTTTGGAATAGGGTAATGGGGTTGCTGTTCTCCTTGGCAAGATAAATTACTCTGAAGGATGAGCTAATATCTGTACTAAAATTTGATTTATTTCTTGTTCCATAACTGTCCAAAAGTAGGCACTGTCCCACTGCTGGGAAGTCTTCTAGCCCCACCTATTGTCAGTCTTGCTGGATATGCTGTGTAAGATTAAAATCAGACGAGTCTTAGTCAAACTTTCCCTTGGGCTGAAGTTTCTTGTTGTGTGACTCCTCAGGTTGATTATATTTTCTTCCAAATTTCAGCCAAAATATTTACAACTTTTTAGTGATTCAGAATATTAAAAAAAAAAAGTTGGGGGGAGTTATCACAAGTGGGGAAAAAAAGGCATTCTATATTCTTTCTGCTGAAAGAACCAGGGAATAACATTTAGGAGAGTTGTACTTGCTTTGGAGATCTTTTGGGAGGGGACACAGCTGGGATAGCTGACCCCAACTGACCAAAGGGACAAAATACTTGTCTGCCCAAGCAACCACTACATGTGCTGAAGTCCTGCTTCTTGGGAAGTGACTGGACATTGTTTGTTGATGAGAGGTAGAGAATAAAAACTTTTTAGGCTTCCTCTGCTTGTGCATGCACAAGTTTTCAGTTTTGCTCAACCTGCTTCCATCTTATTCTCCCTCCCTCCCCTTCCAGCTTTGGAGGGGAAGTGATAGAGTGGCGTGGTGGGATCTGTTGTCTTTTTCTTTAGTGGGGTACCAAAACTGGGCTAACAACTCTTTCATCTCTCATAGGGGGTGGATAAATGGGCTCTCTCATCTCTTGAAAATCCCTCTATTTCTAGAAGAGGGAAGAGGAGAGGGAAGATAGGAGAGGAGAATGTGCTTATATTCCATTCTCTTACATAAGCACAAGCACAGTGGGGCAAATTTTAATCCTGGTATTTCCTCAGCTTTTAATATCTGATTTGGAAAGTTAATAATGTGCTTTCCGTGTGGGGGTTTTTGTGTGATTTTTGTGCTGACAAACCCAGAATATCACAGAAGCTAAATGTGTGCAAGGGCAGCAGCAAAGCCCCGTAGAGCTCATATTTTTACAAAGCCACAGCAGTGACTGATGAAAAGGTGAGGAAATGCTTGTATAATGGGAAGAAAAGTGTTCAGCTTTAGGGCATGATAGGTTTTCTGTCAAGGATAGATAAAATTGTTTACTTCCTATATTGTTTCTTTAGAAGTTAATTTTATTTCAGTTGTGGATAAATTAAAAATTGTGATGAAAATGTTGAAGAAAGCTTCAACAGATAGCAATGACTGCTTAGCACAGATGCACTACTAATAAACTGGCTTCAGGCTGCCACAAATTAAAATTTGAAGGTTTGAATAGGGAGGTAAACCATTGTTCTGGGCTTCTATTCAATCAGCTCTGAAGGACTTCTCCACAGAAAGCAAACCTGCTCTCCAGGGGATACGGTGGCTTACTTACAGCTCCAACTACTCCACAATCTTCTGTATCAAAGCCCTCAATAGGAGCTTTGTACTGTCTACCTCCTTGGAGAAGATTTTGCTATCTCTGAAAGACCACATGTCCTTAATTAAATCAGTTGCACTTCCTACTCCAGGTCTGGATGAAAGTGCAAACCTTTAGCAACTAACAAAGAATTTTCCTTTATTCCTAAAGGCAAAATGACCCAATGCTTCAGAGAGCACACTACTGATAGGCACAGGGCTAAAATGTTTGTGGTATGGAGTATCAGATAAGTTGCTACAAAACCAAATGTTACCTTCCTTTTCACCACGAGACAACATTCATTCTATCACCTGAAGTTAAAAAGCAAAATGGCAATCAATTGTCTCTATTTATTTGCTTTCATATTTTCTTCTTTTATGCTCCTCTAAACGTCTGATTTAAATCTCTAAAACCTGAACACTTCTAAACTCTTTGCTCCCAACTTTGGATATAATGAAACTTTATTTCCTGTGATGTTCAAATGTGTGCTAGGCATGTAACCACATGTATGTTTCCTCTGTTTGGGAAAAATTCAGCGTGGAAGACTGAGCACAGAGCTTATGCTGTGAGAATTTGTTCACATCTACAAGGTGTGGTGGGGGCCAAGCTAGAAATTCCCAATGCAAGCAGTGGGGTAATGTGTCTTCCTGCTCTGGAGTAAGATTTATCAGCTTGTCTGCTCTCCATTACTTGTAGAATGGCTGTTACTCATGCAGTGGAGACAATACAAGTATTCTTGAACTTGCAACATTATAATTAATGTTCTATCTTTGTAAATGCTGAAATGGGTTTAACAAATGTTTTCTTAAAAGAATAACCAGGGAGAAAACCTTTTGATGCAGTGTAATACTTGGTATTGTTCTTTCCTATTTTCAAATTACCTTTCTTTAGCAAGTTTTCATTTAATATAATTTGCGTTACTCAAAATCAGAACAAAACAAGTAATTTCTGGCAAAATGCAAGATTTTCATTCACCCAATATATTGTTTCCTGATTGTTATTTTGTATACAAGGCATATTTTGTTTCTGGTTTTATTTATTACTTTCATTCTCTATAAGAACACAAAATATTTTCTCAGTCTAGGGCACAAAATGAAAAAACTTGCATTAGCAGAGCAGGAACTATGCTTTTCATTTTGCAGGTTGTGCTCAAACCATATTCTGTTCCAAAAGGACACAAAAGGAGAGGTGCCTGGGGATCTTCTGGGTGCTCAGGAGGTCATGGGGGCTAGGTTAGTTGCATTGGCTGGGACTAGGGCAGCATCTGTAGCAGGGTCAGAGCAGGTGGCTGTCAGAGCTGTAACCTGTGGGATTTGCCACTGAGCCTGTGTGCCCTGGTGGCACCTGCAGGGAGCTCTGTGCACAGGTGAGGTGCAGCAGCACACCTCTGTGCACATGTGTCAGGGCTCATGCATGGACTACAACAATCACAAATTGGCATCCTGTACAATCTTGCCACTTATTGCTCCTTCACTCCATCTTACTACAACTTATTACTTACTACAACTAATTATCATGAGCTGAACATCTGTCCTTTTGTGTGGTCTGACAAAAAAAGTGGTCTCTCAGCTGGCTGGTGGGTCCCTGTGGGCCCCTAATGAGGTGGGTGTGAGACACAATAAAGTCCCAGAGCAGTCAAGCCCAAGGCAGCAGGGAGCAAGAGTGAAATCTGCCACCTCTGAATGCCATCACTCATGTCTTGACCTCATCCTGCTTCTCCATGAAAACCACAGCTGCCTAACAAAGGGTATAAAGAGTCACCATGTCAGCACAGTGGCCTCCTCAGCTGTGGGTTTGTGGTGCACACTGCCTCACAAGGCTATCCTGGAGACTGAAACTGGTTTGCAAAACTGCTCCTCTAGTCCCAGTGCCTGTGTCAGACTCCCTGAGCCTTTAACATCGTTCACTTCATTATTTATAGTTATCAGTACTACAGCCCTGTTCCCTAATTTTGTTTTCCTTCTCATCCAGCCACTACAGAATTCCATAGGATTTTTCATGCTACACAAATTCTTCTTTTTCCACTTGAAACTACCCTGTAACTCCTCTTTTTTGACTAGTCTCAGAACTGGCAGAGTCTCTCACCCTACACGTGTGTTTGAACAGTCAGTGGACCAATCTAAAGTACTGCTAATACAAAACCTTGGTTGTAACTCAGCACTCCATGAATCACCTGCTGAACTCCTGTGTTGGGCATACAAAAGGAAGGATGTCATTCCCTCCCTCCTCCCCTCCCTGCTTTGGGGAGGAGGGCTCTGGGGCACATGGATCAGCTGATGTGCTCCATGTCACATGAAAAGCCACATCCTTCTTTGTGAATGGGAGTGAGGTCTTCCAGCACAGACCAGTGCTACCCCTGTCACACACCACAGCATGGAGTAATGCTTGGGGCTGAGAACTTGAAATGAAGCAGAAGTTGCTTGAAAGTGAAGAGTGGATCTGGGTTTTGGTTTGGGCTTTGGTGCTACTGACCATATGTGATCAAAAGTTGTGCTTATACAGTGCACAAAAAGACATTATGAATTATCTTTACTTTAAAAGTGACATGGAATTGTTTAGCATGGAAATGGGCTGGCTCTGGGAACACTTTATTGTGGCCTTTCAGTATATAAAGAGGACTTAAAAGAATGCTGAAGAGAGAGTTTTTTACCATGTCTTGTAGTGACAGGACAGGGGACAGCAGATTTAAATAAAAATGGTAGGTTTAGAAAGGAAATAAAGAAGAAATTCTTAATTATAAGAATGATGGGGCACTGGCACAGGTTGAGGAGAAGCTCTGGATGTCCCAGTCCTAGAAGTGTTCAAGGTTGCATGAGGCTTTGGACAACCTGGAGTAGTAGCAGATGTCCTTGCCAATGGTAAGGAATTTGGAACTGGAACTTTAAGACATCTTTCAACTCAAACCATTCTATGATTCTATGATATTAAAAAACAACTTAGTTAACCTCTGTAGCACATTCAGGAAATGTCTTATTGTTTTGAATTCTTTGTGGTATTTCAGCAATCCAAGGAGAGAAGTTTTACCCAGGCTTTCTGACTTACAGATCTACTCTAATTCAATTTTTTCTTTTTTTCTTTTTAGGGCCCAATGTCTTCAGCTGGCACAACTGAAGACATTTTCTCTGAGGTTTACTCCAATCAGAACTTTGCATATAAAGGGTGAAGTGTGAGGAAAAAGAGTTTGAAGATGTGGATGTATTGGAAGACAAAAATTACTAGAAGATAAAACCTATTAAAAACAACCAGAAAAGTCATAGTTACCTCTCACATACACAGCCATGGGTTTAGGATTGTGTTTCTAGAATTTATGGTTTGGTTTATGAGACTTACACAGACTGTTTTGGAATTAAGGGAGCAATGAGTCTTGGTTTGCTGTTAGATTTCCACTGGGGAATCTAACTTCTGCTATTGATTGCCCCAGATACTCAGTCTTTATTTTCAAGCTAGATATTATACAGCAGCATTTGCAGTCTGCCTGTCAGATAAAAATCCCCTAAGATCAGTGAAACTTTTCTTCAAAACACAGCCACAATAGGCTTGGGAGATGTGCTGTCTACAGGGAGTTTCCTGCCTCTGAACACAGATCTGTTCAACTGCTAGAGTGACTCTGTGAAATCAATTGTATAATTATTTACATAAAACATCTTTAAAATAAACTATTCCAGGATACTCTGCAGAATTAAATAGTACAACTACACATGAGGAAACTCTGCTGTCAGACAGTTTTGTGAACCAGGTATTGATTCCACTGCTGAACAGTTTGCAGTCCAAAAAGTATCAATACACAAAAGGGTTAAAAACACAGGGTAGAGTTTTGCTGTCTGTCTTTCCAGCTACAAGATGGAAAGTTGCAACACTGAAACCCAGTGTTAGAAAGTAGAGACACTGTGTGTGGTCAACAAGTTTTAGCAAATGCATTTCTGGTTACCGCTAATTTCTACCAGTCCTGTCCTCTCAAGTCAGTGTAGTTCACTCTTTCCACCTGTCAGCATAATCATAAAATCATAAAATGGTTTGAGTTGGAAGAGACTTAAAGATCATCCATTTCCAACCCCCCTGCCATGGACAGGGACACTTTCTACTGGACCAGGTTGCTCAGAGCCCCATCCAACCCGGTCAGGAACACCTGAGGGATGGGACACCTGCAGCTTCTCTGGGCAACCTTTTCCAGAGCCTCACCACCCTCACAGTAAAGCATTTCTTCCTAATGTTTAATCTAAACCTACTGCCCTTCATTTTAATGCCATTTCACAGTGCACAATATTGTGATGCACCACTGCTTGAAATTTATTCTTGCATTTCAGTATGTCTTTACTGTCACTTCTCTCACTTCCCTACTGATTATTATTACTTTCTTTCCATTTATGCAAAGGCCTGCTGTTTTCATAGCTCCAGCCCTCACTCCTACTTTGCTATTCAAGACTGTTTATTATATAACTCCCTTTAATGTTCTCATAGTCTTGCTGTTGTGATGTTCCCTGTAATGCTTTTGGTTTTTCTTTTTTGGGGATTTTTCTGTGGGTCTTTCTGTTTGATTGGTGGGTTGATTTTTGTTTGGTTGGTTTTTGGGTTTTTTTTTTTGGGTGGGTTTTTTGGGGTTTTTGGGGGGGGGGTTTGGGTTTGGTTGTTATTGTTGTTTGTTGTTTTAATAACTGGAATTATTTATTATTATTTATTTCTTCCAAAAATACTTTCCATGAAGCATTCTTAATATCCAGAATCCTGAAAAACGTGTTCCAGATGAGGATGGTATTTCACAAATTTGGCTTCAAACCAAGAATTCAGCCAGTCTAACATCAGGTATCAAACCTGGGCAGTAGTATTTATATCTTCACCCTTTTTGTAAGACAAAAAACTTCCATGGGGTCTTCTGAGCCCTCAGTGGTTCATGAGGAAATTTTATTAGTTTGAACACTGAAGTTACATTTGAGTAATACCCTACAGCCCCTCTGTACTTCCAGAGGGAATGTTCTACATGTTTACAGTCTGTAAGGGAATGTTTTGGTGACTGAGAAAAAACAGAGCAAAGATTCTACTTCTGCTCATGACCCAGCCCTACCTGTTCATTTGGCCTCCTATTCCTTGAATGTTCTGTGAGTATGACTGTGATTTATAAATAAGCTGCAATAATAAATTCAGTAACCTATGTGAATGATCATATTTTAGAGTGGAAGGAGTCATAAATCAGATATGCTGATAGCCATGGATTGGTTTAGAGACTGAAATCAAAGACTACCCTGCCTGGTGAAATAACAGCTCCTTTTAGTCAAAACTGTTGAAGAAACAAGATATAGTAACACAAAGAATTTTTGCAGTGACCACTTAAATGCCAAATAAGTTTCACTAAAATCTATTTTCTGACATGTTTGTTATGACTGTATACTACAAAAAAATCACAATTAAGGTGTGACTGTCTTTTCAGTGTGACAGTATTTTAATGACCAGTAGAAGAGCCACTGTCATCTAACAGCAGATATATTTCTTAAGCACAACATTTACAGAATGGAAACAATGTCAAATGAAAAGGAAACTTACCAAACTTCATACAGTTTCTCACAAAATAATTAATTAAATGTTCAGTAGATCCTAAATGTGTAGCTTAGATCAAAAAAAAAATGAAAACAATCCAAAAAAGCAAAAGCAAACAAAAGACTAAGTAAAAGATTTTGAGCTTCAACATATCTTAAATATATATATATATATATATATATCTTATTCTTTAATATTTTTTCTCTTCCTGGAGGGAAATTCAAATTTTTCTCTAATTGAAGATGCATCAGTTGAAAGTAAAATTTCATTGGTGAACGTCTGCTAAAAGGTACTTTGGGTAAGCATGTTTTTGGATGGGGTTAATGGGGACACCTAACTGGAGGTTATTTTCCTCATCTCTCCTGAAGCCATCTAGCCTGAGCTTTTTTCCCAGGCTTAATGTCACCTTTATGACAGAAATATAAAACTCTGTTGAAGAGTATGTTATTAATCTTTGGAGTTGCATAGTATTTCTGGAAATTTCAATGCATTTTCAAAGGCTTATAAGAGTCCTGGCAGTTCTTCAAGAAAATACTACTGAAGGCAGGATCACAATCCTGTCCCAACAGAGGAGGATAGAAAATGTATTAGGAGGTCAGTTTAGTTAAACTGTGAAGTCTTCATTGACATCTAAACCAAGGAGAGAGACTAGAGAGTGGAAATTAGATCAGAGCACTAAGGAGGGATATAAAAAGACAAACTGAGCAAGTAAAAACATCAGAAGAACAAAGTATGAACAATGCCAATAAGAAACATCAGGGATGACTTGGAATTCTCAGAACTTTTAATCACTGCATTAAACAGAAAAGCAAGACAGATCAAAGTCCATATTTTTTCTGCTAGCTAATGGACAGGAAAAATGAATAACAAAGAATGCCAAGAAGTTAAATTCTACCTATTGTTTTGAGACTGTCTTCCCCAAAAAGGTCAGCTGTGACCTAATACAGCTATGGACAAAAAAAGGGTAAGACCTCTGAGTGCAATATGGAAATTAAAAATTAGAGAGTAAGCTAGCTAAATTAGATATTTTTAACTCACCTGATTTGACAAACTGTATCTTAAGATAATGCATGAAGATCTACAGGAAAGAAGCCTCTTGGAACTGATGACAACTTTGTGCCCCTGGGGAGAATGGATGATGTCTTTAGAAAAGAGAACAAAAAAGGATACAAGACGTAACACAATAATTATTCTATTGTCAGTTTTACTTCTTTCACTGTAGAAAAAAAAAAAAAAAAAAAAAAAAAAAAGAGAGAAAAACAAAATGAAATTATTAGAAGCTGTGGAAATGTAACTAGAGATGATACGCAGCAACAGACTTGGATTTCCTGAGAGCAAATCATGTCAGACCAGTACAATTTTCTTCTGTAGTAGCAGCTGGCTTTTTGGATAGAACAACAAAAATAAAATCAAATATTTAGGCTTTTTATGATGATCGCCTAAGAAAGTTAATGATATCTGTTTCCTATTACAGAAACTGACAGGCCTAACAGATTGCTGGCTTGTTTATACCCAATTTATGCAGTTCTTTGAAAAGCAGCTGTTTGTCCATTTGATTTTCTTGGACTTTTAATGTTTCCCACAGAGCAAAAAATGCACTTTCAATTTGTACCAATAAAAGCAGTGATCCAAAAACTTTAAAAATATTTAAACCCACATTTCATTACCATTACAGGTGGGAGACTAAGGCTAACTTTATAGGATGTGCAACAGGTGAAGAAGCTCAGGATTGGCCTTGAGAAATACTTAACATACCACAAAAGTAACATTATAGAAAAAAAAATATATAAGGGTTACTTTCTATGAAGCAAAGGAGGAAGTTAATTGCCTTAAAACAGAAACTAAAAATTTATTTCTGAATAAACAAAAACTCCTCTGTATCCCACTTGTCTGGATTCAAGATGCACATTTTTTGCCCTTTACAGCCATTTCCTTTTTTAAGCCTTATTGCTTGGTGTTTCCATGGCTACTGACCATGAACTGAAATGGCTGTCTAATATAGCTTATTTCCAGCCAGAATTGTGCTCTAGCAGTCGGTTTTGAGCAATTAAAGGAGACAGGCTGTAAGGTGGACTTGACAAAAGCCTCTAAACCTATGGGTGGTAAAATGTACAGGAGTTTATGGGCTGCTTGGTTTTGACTCACAAGGTGCATTAGCATAATTACAGATAGAGCCTAATGTGTAGTAAGTCTGATTATGAATGACGTCAATTCTTGGTGTTAAATTTGCTACTTGTGAAGACAAAGGGCAGAGAGACAACCCCCATCCTTGAAATACCCCTCCACTCCTGAAAAAATAACTTGTCTTTCCTATTTTCTTACTTTTGTTTCCTATCTTGTTTGAGTGGAAGTCCTTCATCTGTTTTGGCATGTGAATAAAGTATTTTCTGTTTCCTCAAATATTAAGCCTAGCCTCCACACACTAGTTGCAACCTGCCAAGTGAATGGTACCAGGCCAATAGGAAATCTAGGAAAAAAAGGGAACAAGCACACTGACAGACACTTAATTTTTGTGTTTCAAGGAGGCAGAATTTATTTTAAATTATGATTATTTCCCATTGCACAGGTCAAAATTATATTATTCCTAATATAGTTGCAGTGATATAGGTAGGCTAGGTTCAAATGGGGAAGATATTATTACTTAGTGCTGCCCTATGACATTACCACGTAGTGCTCCTGGTGACTTATTTTGATTATCTAATTCCTACCTTCCTGTTTGTCTGTTTTGGTAATAACAATCCCAGGCAAAAGGCTTCATAGCAGATCACCCTGTGCTCTGCACTGAGAATAAGCATTGTCAGGCTAAAATAGGCCTGCTCTGGGACACCAGTGAGTCAGCAATGTTCCTTCTGGGTAGGAAATGTGTCAAGGCCTCCCCATAACCTGTTAATACAGTGGGAGATGCTGTCCTCAGTATGATAAAATGCATAGGAGAATTTCTTATTATAAAAAAGTAGTATGCTTCCTGCTTGGCCACCTACTCATGTGGGTGACACAGTCTCCTCCTCAGCTGATTGTCTTCTGAAGCCATCTCCTTGTGTCTGTAATGACTATAGCATCACTTACTCTTTCCTGAAGTCACATTCCTACCACAAATTTGTTTTGATTCAATAGAGGAGTAACAGTTTTCATTTGAAACCTGCTTTTCAGAGAGCTGTTGTGTAACTTGAGATAAAGATTGTAAAAAATATTCAGATTCTAAGCTGAGAATTAGTTTATATTTCACATTTTCTAGTAGTTTTACTGTTTTTTTCCAGTGTATCTGGTAGATTTTTTTGCGTTTGATTGAAGAGATTTTGCTCTCCAGTGTTCATCATGGCAAAAGAAAAGCTAATTCACACAATTAGCTGGACCGAGACTGTTCTCACTTGTACTTGTGAGTAATCTGACTGTGAGAAACTCATTAAAAAGGCAGTCAGAGTCCCACTGTACAAATGAGATGAATTCTAGTTTTCCAAGCCTCAGTGAGCCAAATTTCCATACCGCTTACCCTCTTATGTCTATGTGTCCACACTACTGCATGTTTGGTTCCCCAAGTACAGGAGCCTCATGATTTCAGTGCTTTAAAAGCAGACAGAATTCAGAGTACTTCTATACCCCACCCTTTTAGAGACATTCTTGCAAACATATCATCTCTGCAATACTGAACCTCTTATACCACCTTAAGGATGGGGATCTGTACTGTTACAAGTGGCTTATATATACCCATGTAAGCATCTAAAAGCCAGACGTCTAATTCTGAGGTGATTGCTCTATGCTGTCTTTACAGTTTCTAGAGGGTAAAAGTTACCTAGGAGTCACCACCCTCTAAGTAATGTGTCTGAGATCTGTGAAGCAGTAGAATTGTCACTCACCTCCCTACAAAGACATGTCTTGTCATCCTGCATCTCTCCAGACCTCTGCTGTCATTTGTTTTTCTGCACTGGCACTGACCCTGAGCAGATGAAACCCCCTGTGAGTTCCTTGAATTTGTTCACCCAGGAGCAGGTGTTTTCTTCTGGTTTAGTTCTCTGTCAGACAAAGTCAAAATGGCTCATAGAAAGGACTCACAAGTGCTAAGTTCAGAACAGTGTAAGTAGTGGGAGAACAAGGATGGATTTTTGAGCTGATGGGGCCCTCAGGGTAGCTCAGTTACTTCTGTTCCCTGCATTTGGAACAGGTGGGTGCTGGGTGCATATTGAGGAGCACATCAAACTTTTTTCTGTTGCATTTACAAATTGGCCCAAAGCCTGTGTAAAAGCTTGTATCCAAAGTCTGTGAAGGTGCTAAGAAGGTTTTCTCTTTTATCTCAAAATCTGCACTCAGAACACAATGAAATTCCCTGAGTATTTTCACTTACCACTGACTGCAGGTCTCCTGGGAAAGAGGCCACCTGAAGAGGACTTATTTAACATCTTCAAGCAGTCCTCAGAGAACTGCTGGAAATCCAAGCTAATTCATTTAGGTTGTCCTTTTTCTGCTCTGGAACTCCAGTGCCACTCACTCTTGTCTCTATGAACCTTCTTCCTGTTCCTCTGTGCTGTGATCATACGAGATATTTCCAAACTGGTTATAAAATATATATATATTTGCATATGCGGGCATCTTGCTCTACAGTTTTCCTAAAAGTTTTCAAAGCCTATTTTCAAGTGTCTCTTAATCATGGGTTCTCTGCATGCCTGTGCCTGTTCATGGGAGCTTTTAAAAGCCTCATTTTGCTGGAACACACTGGTGACATAAGATTACCTGTCTCTCTACAGAGTCAGTAAAGGGAAAATGGACCACTCCCCTAACTGATCAGTGCTGTTCTCAATTCACAGGTCAGAGGTATGCAGAGGGCCTTCTGGTGGATTTGGAAGCTTGTTGCTTCACACCTGCCTGCCTGCCTGCCGACCTACCCATCACCTGCTGTGCAAGTAGTCAGAACTGAAATTCACCTAGTGAAACCACTCTGGACCAAATGCCATCTGGACCTACCCTCACATAAGTTTAAAACAACCTTAAGAAACAAGGAGCACATTTTTCTTCTAGCTGACAGACAGCAACCTTCTCATCCTTCATGGAAAATAACATGTTATGTGTCCAAAGAACATTTTATGATAACTATGAAGGAAACAGCTAATCCTGTATACTAGAAAACTAAGTTATAATGAGAGGTTCCTGTTTTTCTAATTATCTCATAGTAATGTAGTCAACTTCAGTTCAAGTGTGGGGCTAACATTTCTGCCAGAATAAAGAATAAAAGGTAATTTTTCTCTTTTTTCCCCAGCAATTTGGACATTGAAAATTTTAAGCTAATTAGGTGGTGATAGGGATCAAAGGCAAATCAGTTAAGTCACTTCCCAAAGACAGCTTTTGATAACGCTCTTTTCAGTGTTGTTCTCTAATTAAAAAATATTAATAAATTTGGTTATCTAAAGAGAAAGGGGAGGGAATCGGTGTGGAGATGAAGGATATTTTAATGCAGATTGGTTCTAATTTATGTAGATTGAAGGTAATTATGGAAAATAACTAACTTTATTTTGTAGAAGAAATCCTAGATAGCATACAAATGATGTAAATTTCAGTTTTCCTTCTCTGGACTAAAAACTACACTGTATACCCAGGGGGATATGACACTCCCTCTTCATGTGTAAGTTTAACAGTAGAATCAGGGCATCACAGAACCTCACAATTCCATTCTATTCTAGAGTTTCAGTGGGATCTCTGGGGGTCATTCTTTTAACCCCATTCCTAAAGCAGCAGACAGGACCTTGTCCTGCAGAACTTTGAATACTTCCAAATTTGGAGATTCTACAGGTATTTTAGAAAACCTGTTCCAGCACTGGATTGTCCAGAGGAAGAAAATATTTTCTTGCACCTACCTGGAAATATTCTTGTTGGAACCTGCAACTGTTTGTCCTTGTGCTTTTGGTCCTTGCCTACAAGAAAAGTCAGGTCAATTTTCTTTACAGCAAAGCTGGAAGTTACTTTCACAGGAAAACTAATCCATGTTCTTGTCCTCAGGAGAATTAAAAATCCTGTTATTCTTCTCCCTGGCAAAAATTTCCTGACATTATCTTTAAAACCTTCAGTAATGAAGATGCCACAACCTAGGTAGGTTATAGATGCTTATTGATCTTTGTGTTAGGAGCACACGCTATAATATCTAAACTATATTTTGTCCTTCAGAAAGTTATTTTTATTTTCTTTCACTTTTTGGAAATGAAAAGTCATATATCATTATCCTTTCACTATATTTTCAACACTTTTCACTATATTTTTCAATGTGAATTTTTATCATGTTCTCCTATATTTCTTTTTTAATTCCAAAAAATCCCTGAATTACCTCTGCATTGATGGATAAATCACATTTTCTAAATCTATCAGTATTCCTGTTATTCTTCATAGTGTGTCTGCATCTCTGGTAAAGTTTAGTGCCCCAAGCTACATAGAGATGAAAAGATTAATTGCTTCATAAGTTCTGCAGAAGACAGTCCTGTTTATTTGGTATGGTGATTTGTTTTGTTTATAACAGTGCATTGTAGTCCTGTCATACAGTTTGTGGACCACAACATATTTTAATACTCCAAGGTATACTTTTTTTGGCCTTTCTTTATTCCATATATATTTTTTTGTGTAATTGCTTCTTCTTCCACTGGGTTAGTCCTTACTGTTCATTGATTTTTATGTTGGCTTTTTTTGTTGTTACTGTTTTCAAACCCTTTTTATCCAGTCTCAAGTAATTATCTTGGATTTTAATCCTGCCCTCAGTGGTGTTTACAATCTGCTTTGTGCCTTGATGTCTATGCCATTTGTAAGAGATTCTGTTCCATCAATCTTCCCATTAATCAAAATATTCATTGACACTCAGGTGGGTGCCGTGATAGATCTCACTTGACATGCTGTGCCAATTTGGCATGATTTACTAATACTTTGGAATATTGTACTGCAAAGCCACCTTTTGACCATTTTATCTAAACCATTTTTCTCCCATTTTCTTGAAATTATGTTAGAGAATGTGGGCACCTAAAGCTCTGTTTGGGAGACACTGAGAAAATGAGCTCCAAAACATCAGTCTAAACAATTCTCTTTACTAGCATTCTGAGACTAATATGTTCCCAAGCACCTAGATCTTCCTGTTTTCAAATACACACTGTGCAGCTGAGAGCTAGCTCATTTCTAAATCCATTCAGGATCTCAAAACTGTACATAGGGATTCTCACTTTCTGAGGGGCCTATTGAAATAGAGGCACATTTACATGCATCAACAATCTTGTCCCAAGACATTTGTTTGTCAGCATACCTATATCCTTCCCCTGCACAGCAACAGCTTTGTGACAAACACTCTTTCTTGAGCATCCCTGTGTCTTCACTGTGGATTTTGCCAATAGACCAGTGTCAACTCCGTGGGTGATTTTCTAACACCTCTAGACAATACATGGTATGCCAGCAAAATCCTGTGGCGGAGACCTGGCTTCAATTTCTTCAGTTTCAAACAATGTGTTTGCTTTTAAAAGCCTCCTCCCTTCCCCTCAGCTCTAAATTTACACTTGTCATTTGAGTGGTGACTCATACCCTTCTGACTCAGCCGCATCTAATCAGTGGCCTATTGAAAAAAATATTTTTCTCTGACTTTGAAGAGCCGTGTGTCAGTTTGCACACTAACCACCAATTCATACGCTAACAGCCAACATGAAGAACAATCTAGACAGTCAGCCCTTCATCTAGGTGCCGAATAAATAGTGCCCAAACTGCATATTTGCTCTGAGATTGTCCAGTTCAACTAGTTTTGCAAACCTGAAAAGAGTTTAATTATCTTCCAATGGCAGGAAGGAAAAACAATATTGGCTTTTTTTTTTTTTTTCTTTGAAAGGGAAAAAAAAAAAAATTTTGTTTTTTTTTTTTTTTGCTGAGGGCTTCCTCCATGCCAGGCCAACAGATTCAAAGAAGCAAGAAGAATGTAGTGCATAGTTGGGAGCAGAGTCCTGCCTATACAGTGACAACCTCTTATCCACTTGTGTGCAGATGGACTCCAAATGTATCTACACTAGCATTTCAGTTCAGATCAGGACTAGGTATCTTACAATAACCCTGTCTTTTCCTTCCCATCTTCTGTTTCACATCACAGAGCATTCATGGAAGACAGAAAACTGGATTCCATCTGACTAAAACCAGAAGGGAAGATAAACTCTTTTTCATTACAGCTGCTAATTCATGTCCACCCCAGGGAAACATGTTGGAGACCCTTCTGAAACACACAAGGTGCTCATATAAAGTTTTCCTTGAGCGATCCATGTTGGGCTGAACTACTTCCCACGGGAGACATTGTCTTTGTCAATTGCAGCACATTTTTTTCCCACCCAGCACCAAGATCCTTAGGCATGCCTACTGCCTCATCCCTGCCAGCGTGTTTCTGCTGTTTTCCTAGCAGTGTGTTGAGGCATTGCTGAACAAGTCCTATTCAGGCCCCAAGTCCTGAATAGAAAAGTTATGTACAGTTTTGGAAAGGTAAATCTCTGTAAAATCACTAAGTCAGAATTGTTTTCTTGGGGCCCTTTGTGTTTCCTTTGGCTTTTGTGTCTCATATTGAACTGGTTTGTTTTCTTTATAAGAAGTCAAATACCTCAAATTATTCTCCAAAACAACTAATTAAACCATACACTCTTTGTTACAAACTTTCTGTTTTCAATTTCCTTTTGAAGTCTATTAAAATGTGTCCCTCTCATACTTTTTTCTTTAGGTGGAGCTCTGGCATTTTCAGCATCAGTTAAAAGGATTCACAGACAGCTGCTCCTGAAAATACAGAGTTAATGAGAAATCATAAATTGATAGGGGAAAAAAAAAGCCATCTTATTTCTGACTTTTCTTTGTGTTCTGGAAGTGATTGTCTGTGATTCAGGATGAAATGCTCTTTTAAAATGCTCATGTTATTCTTCCTTTCAGAGAGTTGGAGTTTTGGTAGGGCTTTTCCTTGCACCCACATATTTTTATGTTGAAAACCAAGTGATATTCAATAATCACAGAGATTTTCTTTCATTTGACATCTAAATTTCAACCACTCAACCTTGTATAATGGAAAGATTCCTACCGTAACATTAATTCAGCTTTGGCAGCTCTTTATTCCAAATCCTTACAGCTAATTTATCCTATACAATGCTCAGGAGCTGAGGTACCTAACTCAGAGAAGTGGATTTTAAACTCCAGGCTGCCAGATTTTTAGTCACTAAGGAACACTGGAAAATATTTTAAACTTGAAAATTGACCTCTTGATTCCCATAAAAATCCTTGAAACAAAAAACTCTTCCTCTGGGGCCAGTAAAGGAGAGGAAAAAAGACTGTTCTTATTCAATGTCTAATAAGTAAAGACAGGTTGTGCACCCTTTTTGCTTAGGAAGCATTTTGAAATATATATCAGAGATTTACAAAATAAAGAGGTTCTAATTAGCCAGAAAGGAAGTGGCTTCATTGAACTATCTAGTTTAAAGTGTGTCCATTTAAAACAGAAGAAAGTGATTGGAACAGTTTCTCTGCTGGCCTGGAAATAGATCACAACCATCAGAATTAATCTAAACTCTGTCCTTCACTATGAAAAGTGGCGAACAATGGCTTCCTTTTGCCATATTAATAATTTCACAATGCTTATAAGTTGCCTTAATGCAAATATGGCAAGAGAGAAGGGATTAATTGGTAAAAAAGGTCTTGGTAAAAAGGAACCTATTCAATGTAGGTATGTTGATCAGATTGTGCAACAGTGGAAGAACTATTTACTCTCTGCCTAAGGAGGATGGCAGTATAAGTCTCTAGAAATTCTGAAGCCACTTGACTTGACAGCATCAGGATTTCCTGTTCACAAAAAATGCAAAAAGCTGAAGAAAGACAGTGGTAATGTCAATCGCAAGCAATGACCTTGATGTAATTTCAACGTATCATTGGCAGCACATCATAAAATACAGCAGACTAAAAATAATTGAATAGTTCTCAAAAATTCAAACTAAAAAAATAAATGGTTAGAGGAAAGCCAAATATTATTTACCGTTTCTTTTTTTTCCCCAATAAAACCTACTTGCCTTAAAAGTTCGAGATCTTTTTGTGTTATGACTTGCTTCAACAACTAGCCCCAAACATATGAAAATTAATATTATATGAAGGAAAAATTTGGATTGATGATATTTTCCAAATTTAGATTCAAAAGGATGAATCCTAAAATTTTAAAATCTTTCTGAAAATTCACAATTTTTCAAGTGGAAAAAGTATTTTCTCAAGTTTTTTATAATTTTTAATATCTGTAACATTAACAATTAAAAAAAAGGAAATTAAGACAGTGAGAGAGATTGACTTGAGATATAGATAAATATCTCAGTTTCATGGCTCAGTTTCTTTTAATATTACTACTTGTTTTGAATTTTACATTTCAAAAAGAAATGTAAAACAGAAAAATTTTGTGTTGAGCTCTATAGTCACCAAGCTTTTTCCAATAATTCAGCTTGTTCTTTGTGTTTTACTTTTAAAAACTGAAACCTTTTTCTGCATATTAAAGCTCCAGGAATATTTTGGCAAATAGAAAGTTTGACACTTGTTCTTTTGAATGTACATGAGGTTTTGTTTCTTTAACATCATTATTACTATTTCCTTAAATTCAGTGTTTTCTAAAAAGTGGGTTTTGACAGTAAGCAACACTCGTTGGCTAGCACTGAGTTATAAGGAACTTCAAGAGAGACATTCTTTCCACCTTTGTTAGGGGAAACTGAAATAATGAAGCAAAGAGAGATATATTTATGAAGGCATTTATGTTCTAAAGATGGATTCCAAAATTTCTTGGTCTTCAAAATTTCTTGGTTGAAATGATCTCTGTTCAAACCTCAGCCATTATACTATTCTATGATTTTTTTCCTAAAGGACAAAAATACTGAAAAATATACTTTTCTTTCTAAGGCTGAAGCAAGCTCTGGAGACTATGCAAACCTCATTAGAAGACAAATCTTTTCCATTGGCTTCTTAGCTATCAGCTTGTCCTAGAGTTGTGCAACTCTCCCTGATTATTTCCCTGGGAGCCTTGAGACTTATTTGGCCTATACAGGAGTAATGAACCTGTAGCCCTACCTCACATGGGTTTGATGAGAATGAAGGGACTGCAGGCTATGAAGTAGCATAATAAAGTTAGCTCAATAGCCATAGTAATTCCATGAAATATCCTGAGTTGCTGCAATAAAAACCTGCCTACCTAGTTGCTTAGACATTTCTGAGTGAGGTCCCAGAGAGTGTGAGCTGCATCTCACATTTCATGTGCACCCTCTCTGTGATGGGGTTCACTTCCTTCACCTGTCTGAAGACAGAATCCAGTAATTGGACTACTGAGAAAGATCAATGGGTTGTTTTGGTTTTCAGTTATGTGGCATGATTCAAGGCAGTTTCTTCAAACAATTCTCCTTTGCTCAGTCAAAGGTATGCAACAGTGTTAAACAGGGTAGGTCTGTGTGCCTGAGTTTTATGCTGAAAATCTCTTAAACTGAAGGTAGGGACTGAGGCAATGGCCTGGGCCATCCTTTTCAGCCTGTTCTCCATCAGTCTGTTCTTCCCTAACAGGCTTAAAGCCTTATTCACTTACCTGCCCTCCAGGAGAAGTCCATTAGCTTTTCAATATTCTTTCTGTATCAGATCTTGACAAGCCATATTACTTTCCTAGGTTAAAAAACAGTTTCCAATGAATGTTCCACCTGTGATTGTCTTTCTCTTTTGGAATGGTTTACCTTATGACTACCATTTTTCTTCTTTTGTTTGCTTTACAGCTCCTCTGTTTTGACATTCCTGTGACAGAATAATAGCAAGTGATGGACTAAATTCAGTTATACATATTATTCACAGAAATGATATAGCTGTAAGGTTCCAGCCTGTAATTTTTTCTTGAGTGATGAGAGGGCATGCTGTGGTTAAAACCTAATGCTCTGATAAATAAATTGCAACTGTCATACTTTGATGCCATGCAGATATTGGCAGCATTTTCCAAAAGCAAAAGTAGGGCTATTCTCAACAAGTCATTGAAGGGGGAGGATTTTAAAGGATCACCACAAATCAGATAGAAAAGATGGAAATTGATTTTGTTGATTCAAATATAGAGAGTATGATAACAGAGTGTATGTTAGAGGTACTTCACTCAGATAATCAGCCTCTACATCAAAGTGCAGAGGATATTTAAGACTCAAATAAGGGAGAGAAAGAGAGAAGGGAAGAGGAAAGCTTCTTCCCAGTGACCACCCAGGACACTGCTTCTGGGGAGGCAGAGGGTGTCCAGTGCAGCAGGTGGTATGGATGAAAATAACAAGATACCTGATGATTTTTGTCATGATTTTTCCCTGGCATTACTTGCTTTTCATTCTGAGCCACTCCTAGCCCCCATTGTTTCCACTTCTGCTGCTATTAGCTCTGAGGGGTGTATACTAAG
This sequence comes from Aegithalos caudatus, assembly GCA_013389925.1. Classification (NCBI taxonomy): domain Eukaryota; kingdom Metazoa; phylum Chordata; class Aves; order Passeriformes; family Aegithalidae; genus Aegithalos; species Aegithalos caudatus. The sequence continues at coordinate 205,589 of WEIU01008364.1, forward strand.
AGGGTGCAAATTTTGCAGATTATCTACTGTGCACATAAATGATTGGATAATATTATTGAATTATTTAAATTGCTGATCTTTATTTTGTTGTTCAGTGTTTAGTTTTCTGCAACATGATTCAAGGTCTACAAAACAAGAGGTAAGGAGTGAGGATAAAAAGGGAAAATTGATAGTTTCTTCCCATGAGACCCACGAGAACTTGCCCTGAAAACTCTATTGGAGTTTCAAGGTGCAGGGCCATGAGGACACTGCAAGAATAAAAGACAAAAAGGACTGCTACTGAAACTTAAAAATGCCTGTGAAAAAGTAAAGCTGAGAATAGCATAAGGCAGCATGTGATTTCAAGTGCCATTTTGTTTCGTATATTTCCTCACAGGTTTACTTGTTAAATATCAGGTAAGTCAATAAACATTCTTATTGCAGTTTCACCTGGACTTTAAAAAAAGTCTTTATCACTTGACAGCTATCATTAGCAGCTTCCCTAAATGGCCATTTCAACCCCAGGTGAATGCACAACCTCATATACAAGAATGCACAATTTCATATTTTCTATGTGGCTATTAAAAAAATGCAAACATATTACTTCCACAACATTCTTCTGAGTTTTTTTAACCAATTGTTTTCTGCTGACCATGTGTCTGTTTTCTGTAACCTATTGCTGCTCAGGGTTGGTGGGTTTTTTTGGGTTTTGTTTTGTTTTGTCTAAACTTAGAAGGCCCTTCAGGCAAGGAATTTTTTTTACTCTGTATTTCCAGAGTACAATCACACCCAAAGGAACCAGGCAGTAAAGCAGCAAAAAATAACAAATGTCAAAATAAAATATGTGATGTGTTGTCACAACACTTATGAAAGTTAATGCACAGCAGCCTAAGTTTAGGTGGTTGAGTATGTCCCCTTCTTAAGCATCTCAGCCAGTCTTTTCAGCCATCGTGCACCTTTTTTATAAACATGGGTCATGGATGAACACTGGTGATACTGGTGGAGTCTGCTCCACACTGTGCCAGAGGAGAGTGCCCCACCCAAGCACAAGGAAATGCCTTTGCATCTTCTGGGCCACTGTGTGGTCACGGGAAACAATCTTAGACAAAAACTGGCCAGTAGACACACTAACTTCTGGGGAGAGGTATAGTACTGAAAGCTGATGGGATAACTGTAATTTTAATTAAAACAAAACAAAACAAAACAAACAAAAAAAAAAAACCCACTTAAAGTTCTCTCTGAGGTTCCTCTTGAAAGGAATAAGACTTCTGTATAAGTTATCATTCCAGGACAGAGCTGAACTCTTGGATATGATTTTTCATAGAAATGTGACCTTTCATGACAAGATCTTTGAAGAGTTTGACATTTGAAAAAGTAAGGTTCAAGTGGAAAGTGGTTGAAAATGGACAAAACTGAGTATTTGTTAAAAAGCTTACCTTAATGGACTGCAATGAATGTAAAGATATGCAAAATTATTAAGCAAACAAATCTAGATGAGATGAATTAGAGTAAATGAAAATATTGCTCAACATTGTAAATAATCTTTCAAAATTTCATGAGTTACCAGTTAGTTTGATAAAATCCAACTCTAGCCCTGAAAATCAGCAAGAGGGAAACCTTACACTCAATTAAAATTTTGCAAACTTTATAAATCTAGAGGAATTCCTGTGACTTGGAATCCACATGGAAATTGGTGTATGAGTATCACTAATGCTGTCTTTTCCCTTCTAGTGCAGTCACTATAGCTCCAGAAACAGCCCACATCTTCCTGTTTATGCTTTTTTTTAAAAAAAAACCCAGTCATTTAAAAGCCTAATCATTTTCCAGTCTGGTTGTTGCTACCGGTAGCAAAATTTCATGTTTGCTGTGCATCAAAGCAGAAAACCCAAACCTAGCCTTCTTTCATTACTATTTCTTTATTCAGAAAAAAGCCTTTACACCCTGTAATCAAGTATGAATATTATATAAAACTCGTTACTTCCACAAAGTAAGGAAGAGGACATGACTGGGACACTCTAGAGAATTTTATCTCAAAATATCCTATAACATTTTATATATTAAGTTGGTTTTTTTTTTCAAAGCATCATAAGAGGGTTCATCTGATGAGCCTGGTGAGGAGAATTCACATTTATGCATGGGGGATGGGAGAAGATATGCACTAACTTCAAAACTAAACTATAAAATTCATATCCATTAACTTCAAAATACAGCAATTAGTTGCTAAATTATGCTCAGGAAATGCTGCAACTCAGGTTCTGTGTGACCTTGTCGCTTGGTTTTGCACTACATCTACAATTGGTTACAGTCTGTTCCATGCTCCCCAAACATTCCTAGGCTTGTAACAGCCTTGTTACTCTAAATCCTCTGCACTGGATTTTTTTTCCATTTCTTTCTCTTGCTTTGGCAATCTTTTCCCTGTGAGGGATACATCATTCTGTTGCAGTCAAGTTAGGCTTGTTAGGCTTCTCAGTCTTCATCCCGTCTGTGGCACCAGGAATTAGAGCCATGAAAGCTTGAAAGCAGGGTGGTTCTCTCTGTTTGAGCTTTGTACCACAGTGCTCCAGGCAGCAAAGGAAGGGCAGGGTGAGTTTAATACAGTACCTGTGGCCTAGAAATGGCCTGTGCTCCTTACAGGAGGTGCCTCCAGGTTTTGCCTATTGATCAAATTCCAGTCATGTTCTATAGATGCCTTGCAAATTCAATAACACCTTATGAATTTAGAAATTTCTGGTGGAAAGAGGAAGACAACTAACAGCAGAAGAATCTTCCTATAAAGACTTTAAAAATTCTTTCCCCAAAACTAGAAATGTTCTGTTAAGCATTGGTAAGATTTCTTCGTTCCCAATATCTTGTTAAACCCCATACTCAAGCAGAATCAGCTAGAGAAATTTGTCAAGAACCATATCGATTTGCATTTGCAATATCTTCATGAATGGAGCCTCCACAACATCTTTCACACTAAATAAATGTTTTCATGTGTTCAAAGGGAGTTGTGTTTTAGCTTTGTGCCCATCAGTTTCTTCTCCCATCAGTGGGAACTAGTTAGAACAACTTGACTCCCTTTTCTTCATTAGCTCCAATCGGATATGTATTCACATGGATAAGGCCCATGAGCCTCCTCTTTTGCCAGCTGAATAGTGTCAGCTTTCTCAGCTTATTTTTGTATGCAAGAGACTCCCTTAATCATCTTAGTGGCCTTTCTTTGGCCTTGCTGCAGTAAGACCACATCTGTTCTCAAGTCCATGTCCAGTCTCTCTGGAGTGACAGGACCAGAGTTGGCACTTCATCCGAGAAAAGAATCACCTCTCCCCACCTGCTGGCAATGAATTTTCTAATGCAGTGCAGGCTGGTGTTGGCTGTCTTTGCCACAAGGACACATTGGTTCAAGGTCAGTTGCTTCAAGGTCACCCTGATCCCAGGTCCTTCTTTCAGAGCTGCTTCCCAGCCTGTCATTGCTCAACCTGTCCAGGTGTCTTGGGGTCACTTCTCCCCTGATGCAGGATTTAGCATTTTCTTCTACTAAGCTTCACAAGATTTCTGTCAGCCCATTTCTCCACTTGTCCAGGTCCCACTGCATGGCAGCACACTCAGCTGGTCTATTATCCACTCTTCCTAGATTTTTTTTTTTTTTTTTTTTTTTTTTTTTTTTTTTTTTTTTTTTTTTTTTTTTGTGTGTGTGTGTGTGTTAGGCACCAGGAAACTTCACCATCAGAAACAGCCAGATGATGTCAGGTGAAATTTAAAAGAAGGAACAAAATTTGGAAGCAAAAAGGTATCATGGAAAACTTCCACCAAACCATGAAAAAAAATTTTTAAGCAGCTGAAAATACAATAGGAAGTATCAGGGTCACCATTATTACCACTGGAGTTTCCATTTATCATATCCTGATCATCGCTACTGGCAGAGGCAGCCAAGCCAGAACTCAGCACTCCCCCACATTGTGTTCCACCAGTTGTCTCACACTGAGCCTGAAAAAAGGGGAATGACATAATTGAAATGTGCAGCATCTTGGAACAGATAGTCTTTTTGTCCAGACATTTCTTATCTTTGATGGTTTCCTCTCTTCTCTCACTATCTATTTTTTGCCATGGAAGGCAACAAGACATCTGAAAATTTAATGTAATATTATGACATGCCATGCACAGAGAGCCCCAAAGTACTAAAACGACTCATTCATTCACACTCAACAGCTCTGCCTTGCTAATTTTAAGTATTCAATCAATGAGATAATTTATCCCTTTCTGAAGAGGCTACTCTTAAAATAAATTTTTAGAAACCTAGAATCATTGAGATTGGAAAAGACCTTTAAGATCATCGAGTCCAGCCATTAACCCCACACTGCCGAGTCCACCACCAATCCCTGCACCAAAGTGTCACACCTACGTGGCTTTCAAATGCCTCCAGGGATGGCAACTCCACCACCTCCCTGAGCAGCCTGTTCCAATACTTGACAACCCTTTCCCTAAAGAAAATTTTCCAAATATCCAATATAAATGTCCCTCAATGCAACTTGAAGCCATTTCATCTCCTACTGTGCCTGTGTTCAGAAGGAAGAGAAATGAGGGTATTTTTAAAGAAAGATGGATATACTGCATCCAGAAGTTAAGCTTTGAACAACACCCACCAGGAAGTTGAACAAGGTGGGCTGGAATCTTAAGGAAGTGCTGAGTTGGCTTTGAGATGCTGCTTTAAATGGAGTAATGGCAACACAGCTGATTGACTGCTATGCACTACTGCCTCATGCTGGAAAGGCCCAAGAGACTTCTGCCTGAAGCACAAAGACAAAACAGAACATTTTCATAAAATTTCTCAAAGTTTATTATGTTTCAAAGAGAAATATCCTATTTTGCTGTCAAGTAGACAATTCTTGAAAAAAATCAACAATATCAGATTGAACTTTAAATCACTCTTTACTTACTTCCAAATAGACTCTTAAAATCTGCTGATAATTATTTTTTTCCACAAGAATAGTGTCTGGAGCTTGTGTTTTGCAAAGGAGTCACAACTGAAGCATAGCAAATTGTGAGGAAATGATGGCTCTTTTACGCAGCACTGATTATTTGTGTCTGTGTGTACATGCTATGGGTGTCTGTGCTGCTCCTGCTCCCTTGTCAGCTGCTTTCAGACTGCTCTGTGTGCTCCTTCATCTGCCTTATGAAACAGAAAACCCAATTTAAACTCAAAGAAGGATTAGAGTATGTCTTTCCCCTGGCAAGTCTGTCAGTAACAGCAGCATAAAGGTAGGAATACAAACCCATGAATATCAGTTCTGTTTTCTTCTAAAAGACCATCAGGGAAGTATGAAAAAAAACAAAAAACAAAAAACAAAAAAACCAAAAAAACAAAAACAAAAACAAAAAAACCCAAACAGAAACAAACAAAAAAACCAACAAAAAAACAAAAAAAACCCAAAAAACAACAAAAAAAAACAAACAAA
>WEIU01008364.1:211037-258314 GCA_013389925.1 Aegithalos caudatus
AAAAAAAAAAAACAAAAAAAAAACCAAACCAAAACAACAACAACAACAAAAAACCCAAACAAACAAACAAACAAACAAAAAAAAACCAAAAAACAAACCCAAACAAAAACATAAAGTTAAGAAGAAAAGAAAAAGGAAAAAAAAACCAAAAACCAACAAAAAAGAAAAAGAGAGATGCCTTGGGTTACATCAATGTCTGTCCACTACCTGTTCCAGGAGGGACAGAACTGGCTGGTAAGGCTGAGCCTTGTTAGGAGTCTGAATAAATAGTGAGGGTCACAACTGTGGGTCTTTTATTTACAGCTCAAAGCTATGAAATGCTGGAGTACCAGCTACCTTAATCGGTTAAATTCTTTGACAGATCTGTTTTTCTTGGTATAGGTAAATAGTCTCATCTAATGGTGGCATTAATAAAGTAAGGATGTTAGGGGTTGAATACTATATTGACAAAACCAAGACTGCAGGGCTGGAATCCTGCTATTGGAAAGATGAAATAATTTCCATGGTAACAGTGAATAAATTGTTCTGTGAAAAAGAAAGAGAGAAAGGAGTGTGACTCAAACCAGAACTACTCAATCCATCTCATATTTAGTGAAATAAAAAGCCTACAACATTTTAAGCAGAAGACGGAAATACAGCATATGGAAAGTGTCTTAATAAGCTTCCTTCAGAAAACTCACTACTTCTCTGTCATAGCCATGTTTTCATTTTTTGAGTTTTTTCTTGAGTCTTTTGGTATATCAGTCATCTTCTGTCTTCCTCCTTTACAACATTTGAGATAGTTCAGAAGGTATGTTTTTTGGTTGTTTTTTGGGGTGTTTTGGGTTTTTTTTTGTGGGGAGGGAGACATTTAAAAGAACATCCCAGACTGAGGCCTTAAGTCAGATAAATTTCAAGTCTCAATGACTGTAAAATTGCAGCCATTCAAGCCAAACAACATATGTCAATAACACTGATCCACTCTTGTGGCCAGCTCAGCTGACCGACTGCAGTGGTCACTTCAGCTGCCTCTGAATTTATCTCAGCTCTCAGTGTTTCAGCACTGTCACAAAGGGGATCAAATAGAGAAAAAAAATGTTAATGTGGCATTTTTAGAGATGAACTTTCACTTAGGTCCACAAAACACGCAGGTTTTGTCTCTGCTTGCCTGTTCTTACTATTTTATCATCTCTCAAATGTAATGCTTTTGGGATAACAGGAACAGTCAAGTGCATTCCCACATAAATTATCGGCATGTGTGGGAAATCAAGGCACAGAAAATTCTCAAAACCTTGTGCATGCAGGCCAAGACATAGGAATTAATACAAGGTTTGATCTGAGACCTTGGAAAAGGCTTCCAGATTTCAAGACCAGGAGCAAGAATGTGGATTTATCGTTTAAGCGGGAACATGTTAAGCTAAGCTAGGTAGTAGAAAGTTTTAGAGTTTAAAGTTCAGATGTAAAAGTAGTTACAAAGGTAGTAAGAAGTTTTAAAGTATAAGTTTATGTGTCATTATACAATTGGTTAAGAAGGTCCTCACTGTGGCAAAAATGTGTAAGACAAAATAATTAGCAATTGGTTTAAAGACAAAAACAATCTTTGTGGCAGTAGTTTATTGGCTAGTAAATCTTTAAAAGGCTTTGTAACTAGAGGTGTTGTGACCACTGACCACAGATGACTACTGACCTCAGACTCAGCTATGAAGACGTTCTCACCCTTCATGAAACTGTAGAAGATAAGAGCAATAAATCATGCCTTAAAATGTCTCTCGGTGGTCCCGTCTCTCTGGCACAATCCCAATAAGCATGAATTAAAAGGTTAAAGGAAAAGGAAAAATAAATTTAAACTTTCTAAATATGTGTTAGATGCTGATTAGGTTCAAGTATGGGGAGAGTAAAGAGAGATGTAAGGCAGGGAGTATGTAATCTCCTCTTCCAAATTACATTATTTTATCCTAGAAGCCATGTTCTCACATATAGTTAAATAGAAACTTCATAACAATTTTCTTTCCTCAGCTGCCTGAATTTCCAAATGAATTCATGTGACAAGTGCAATGCCATGGTACTGCATGGTGCCTCCCAACCTGCCCTTCTGGATGGAGGGATAAACCTGTCAGCGGTTGGAACAGTCCATCCAGGTTTGATACCTATGAGCACATGATATTTGTTTTAGGTGCAAGCCATGATTTCTGAGTGTTTTTGATGTCTAATGATCCAGTCTGCATCTCTTCTCTTGTTGTGCTGTGGTTAAGCACTCTAAGCACTGCAATGACCATGCTATCATTGAATTTGGTGCTGATTTGTTGAAGCTTTGTGTGTTCACCTATATACTGTAGCCTACATTATACATTTGCTTTTGTGTGGCTGCTGTGCTTTCTCTGTTGTCCATATAATACATTGTGGAATGAGAATGTGATAGTGCAATTGTTGTTCTTCCTTTTCCTGGCCTTATTCCATTCCATTTGTATTTGATAGTAGGTATGATTTCCAACTATGTCCCTATTGAGGCCGATGTAATCAGAATATGCCAGAATGATAAATATTTATCTTTGTTTCTGTATTTTATACAATCCCCACTCTTACCCCCCACTCATGTTCTTTTTAGTCTCTGATTATAAATCTTGAAAATCCTGATAGATTTTACTTTCTGAAATAATTTTAGGATTTTAATTCTGCAAGTGTAGAAAGATGTGCAACATCTAGGCCTTGCACAACACTCTAGATGTTCTTTCACAGTAAGCAGCTGCTGAAAGTGCTTACTGTTCAGTGCTGCTAAATTTAAACACAAACCACAAACACCTTGGTAAACCTTGAGAAGTAAACCTGAAAATATCCTGTAACAATCAAATACTCCTGAACATTTCTTTCCAAGGTTTATGTAACTATATTATTCTTTAAGCTTGTTAGCTTATAAAGGATATAAGCTCAAGTCTCTCTCTAAAACATTCCTGCCATGTCTTTAGAAACAGAAAGGTCTTGAAATGGGCTGCACAAACCTAAGCCTGGGTGTTACACCATAGACCTGCATGCAGACTTGCATAGTTCAAAAATCAATGCTGTAGAGCACAGGGCTCCTGATGTGGGAGAGTGGAGGAAATAAGAATGCCCTCCTATTCCACAGGCCACAAGAGGAAGAAAGTGCTTCATAACATACAGCATTACCTTTTTAAATGGCATTTTATTCCATCAAAAATTAAATTATGAGGAATAACTTGATTCCCTACTGAGAGGTTTATCTGAAAATTATGAAACTGTTTTGATGAGGATATATATTCCTTGTTGATGTTAAAACAAAACCTCACCCTTCAGGTAACTTCTAAAATTATCAGATTATTTAATATAGTGTGTGAAGCTGCTGCAATGTAGTGCAAGGATCATTAATTTCAAAGTCTTTCAGAAGCAGTTGTGATTTCCCAAAGGATCAAGAAGTTTAGGAGCTTGCATCCCACTTTCAGATACAACAGGCACATTGTAGCATTAGTTCATCAATTTGCAATGCCATGGTGCTGTTTGCTACCTGAGCCATCCTTGTAAATGAAGCTTAAGCTGCATCATCTTTAGAGATGATGGCACTAAGTCTGTGTGTCCATGCCTTTCCCATAGTTTCTGGGGTCCTGGTAGAAGTTTAGCAGCTGGTCAAAGATGCCTGCGCCCATGTGGAAGAATGGATATATTGTTCTCTCCAGACTGAGACATGTTCTGATGAAGGCAAACTCCTCATTTGAGGTATGTCTCTCCCATTAACTGAGGCTGCATTCCAAATAAACAGTTTAGACCAGACTTTATTTTTAAGAACTAAAGTAAGCAGAATTTAATTGTCAGTCATTTTCTTTATTCCCTACCACTAAAATCCAGAGATTTTACCTAAACTGCTGAGCCTGGTGTCTCTTCATTTACCAACATTCTCTCCTTGATTTGGTTGCTTTTAAATGCCTGTTTTCTCTACATTTAGCCACAGGGATGTATAAGAAATGTGATGCATCATGTCATCTGGGCAGAGACTGGCAGTACACAGCTTGCTTTGCTGTAAAGATCAGGGCAAGAAAAAGCCATTTGCAAACCAAAACAATTGCTCAGAAGGGCATGACAATGTGTTTCAATGGTCTCCTGTTTGGATATTGACTTTCACACTACCTGTGAAAGGACATAAAGCATTTGGAGAATGAGACAGGCATTGATTACCTTTCCACGGCCCTGCAGGTTGTACACATAGCTATTCATCTTGTTTGGCAAAGGATGTCAGAGGGCTGTAGCAGGAACCTTTGGGGCCAGCCTGACAATATCAAGCCTGAACACGGCTGAAAGTTACCAACAAGAAATGTTGAACTGGACATTTGTATTTATTGATCTTAAATACCAAGTGGTGTGGGGAAAACTGTAATTTGTGAGATACTGTAACTATTTCCTGCAGCTTCCCGGTTAAGAGCTCAGAGAGTCCTTGGACCTAGTTAAGAACTCTGAGATGCTATACATTACTCTGTTGGTGGTGGTGTAGCAAAAACATGTGGGTAAAATCTCCCATGTTTGTGTTGGCTTCATCAAACCCTCACACAGCAAGGGCTTCAGGGTGTCAGGTGAACAAATCTTTGCCAGGCCAGTAATGCAACTCACATATGATTTTCCCTGTTGCATTACTGTTGTCTCTTCTCTGCAGATTTCACCTTCCCTTGAAGGAACAACTGCACAGACCACATGGCTGTACCTGTGGTACCATATTTACAGCTGAACATACTCTGACATCTTAGCTGTGCTAAAGAAGGGATAACTGCTCCTGGCATCTGCTGTTGCACAGGATGATGATGCTTGGAGCAAGTAAGGTTCCCAAGGAGTCAAATTCCCCATGTAGGCAGTCATGGATGCACAGGAATGCACACATATTCAGCCTCCTGCACACCACAAAATACAAATTGTAATTTAAAATGACCTTTCCTGCACAGAAACCACCTCATAACATTATTCAGGATGCTGCTCCAGGAAGTGACTGGTGGGTACTGATCACCTCACGAGGTTAAAAAACATGTCAGAATACAGTGTATGCTTCAAGTACTTCATACTCCCTCAAAGAAGTGTCCCTCTCTTGATTTGGAAACAATCAGAATATACAGCAATGTACTGATGTGTCTTAGACCAGAATCTGAAAAGTACCTGTGAAAAAGTTTATTTGTACCCCTTTCCCACCCTGGAGATTACTTCCTGCTGTTGTTGTGTAATGAATAAGAAGCACAACTGTTTACAACTCCACTTTCAAAGTTCAGCTCCAGCACCTATGATCCCCATGGAGCATGGGGAAGGGTAGGAATCTCATCAGATCTTTCAGTTCCTGTCCAGCTTCAGCTGTAACCTTTAAAAAAATGCCTTGAGATGCAATTAGGTGCTGTACAGTTTGGTTTGGTTATAAGTTGCCTGAGACTTCAGAGTGTAATAGACCTTCAGACTACAGGGATGCATGAAGAACAAGTTTCTTGACCTTTTATTCTTCTTGTAAATCATTTAATGGAGCAGAATTCCACTGAACTTCTTTAAGACACCAACGCCTGTTCTTAATCCTTGCACTATCATTTAAGTATCAATCAGACATGATTTAAAATTACTTTGAACTACTACAGACAGAAGCTTTAAAGGAAATCTGCAGTATGGCACAAAATTTTTTGTAGCTGTCAGAAGATAATATAAGAACATATCATGGGTAAGCTTTTTTGGAGAAGAGGAGATGATGAATCTGTATTTGAATGTAATCAGTAATTAGTAGCCACACAAGAATTTATTGCCTTTGTGGGGTGGGTAGGCAAAGGCAGACATCAACAGGGAACCCAGGCAGAGATTTGCAGTGACAAAAAACACTGGAACAATATTTTATAACTGCTCAGTCTCATATATGCTTTCCCTTGGATGTTCTTATTAACCTTTCCTATCCAGGTATTTCCCAGTAACTGAGGTTTCTCCATCACAGCATCATTGCAGTTAATCTGATGTGGTCATCATGATACTAAGGATTTATAGGGTTCAGAAGAGGATTTTGCAGAGATCAAAAAGTGAATCCTGCTGTGACAGAAGCCACAAAAAAAGTAACAAAAGTAACTGGGAATTCCAAGTACCCAGCATAGTCTATTTGTTTTAATACAGTCACTAACCTTTCCTTGCAGTCATCTTGTACCTTTTTGTATCGCAGGAACAAGGCCTTTAGCCTCTATATTAGGATGAGATTTGCCCCTCAGCAAAGTTGATCCTTTACTGCAATTATCAAAGCTGATCCTTACAGCAGTAATCAGATCTGCAGCTATGACAGCTCAAAAAGGAGAATACAGAGATGACCTTTATGCCCCTTTAGCCTTGATTCACTCTGTGTCTGGAAAAAAAAAGACTTCTAAACTAAAATTAGACTTTTATTGGCCCTTTGTTCAGAGATGAATTTCCCATCAGGCAATGGAACTCTAGGGATAGTGTCATATGGCACTGATGTCCTGGTTACCTTTTTTAATAGGAAAATTTTTATCTGTATTTTAACTTTATCTGCATTTTAATTATCCCTTTGGACAATTGCTACAGAAAGGCATCATACCTTTTCCTTAGCAGTGTCTCCAATCCCTGGGAATATGAGATGATACCAAATATTAGCATCAATTGCTTTTGCTGAAGTTTAGAAGTTTGGAATAGTTCTAAAAGATACTAAAACTTTTTTNACCAAGGTTACACTTGGGTATCTTCAGTTTTAAACCAAATTTTTACAAGAAACTTCAGGAAAACTTTTATCTATCAAAATGTTCAAAAAGAATCACTCTAGCTTCACTGTCTTAACAAAGAAACCACTCAAGAATTCTAATGCTAGACTGCTGATTTTCTTCCATGCAGACTGATGAAGAACCTTAATGTTATATTACCACCTTTTCCAATTTGCCAGCACTCATTGTGTCNGTCCCACAAACCCCCAAGGGTTTGGCAGGAGCAAAGCCTCCAGTCTCTGGTGGTCGATTTTGGCAGTACCATGCAGACTCTTTTTGCTGCAGCTCCAGTTGCATTTAGAAGAAAACAGTTCTTTGTTCTCCTGATGAATTTACAGTGGTTCCAAAGCTTTTTCAATAAACCTCTCTGATTTTGGACACAGTCCTGAAACTTTTGTGCCTGAGGTTCTGTTGTAGTTTGTTGTCTGTAATAAACATTTGAGGAAAAAACCCCACAAAACAGCTTGATATTCTGCTACTTTCAAGTTGAAGAACAGATGGCAAAATAGTGAGATTATCCAATTTTAATTCTTCACATTTAATTTGTAGGCTAATGAATATTGAGCAATGTTGGCTCAAGTAAGATGCAATGAATATACTTAAGGGGAAAGACTGTTTGCAGGCAGTAAATACAGCTAACACAATCACAGGTCTCAAAGCTGCAATATTATGCATTTAACTGGTATATCTGTCTGTAAATTTCTCTTTTTAGACATATGTACTTGCAGTATTTGAGAAGCATCAAATTATGTTTCATATACTGATCAGTTTGTTCTGTATGAAGGACTGCTATCAATTTACATTGTGTCAACATCTGTATATAGACAACTTATAGAAGAAACTTTGCTCATTCCCCTTGTCTCAGTAGCCCCTGCATACATCTATCGTTTTGTGAATATAGTAAAATGGTATGAGTAGCAAGTAGAAGCATCTTGTGGAGAACAAATGCTGCTATTGGCTGCTTGCTGGCTGTGTCCCTGAGCTCTGCTGAGGCCGGAGAGGAGAAGTGGCCACATCAGCTTTTGCCATGAGCATGGCCACTGACCTGACTTAGATTGTCAGCAACTAATTATATATTAGCCATGATTCCTATCACATTTTTAATATTAGGAACTCTTTTAGATGTGTGTCAGATCTTTCATTCAGGTGCTGCCATGTCCACCGTGCATAGGTTACCCTCAGCAATCTGGAGCTTTATCTACCAAAAACAAAGGTGTGCCATGCCACAGGCCTTGGTGCTGCTTGCAGCCTCAGCCACCCTGTGTGAGGCTGGTTCCCTGGAGTGATGCATCTAATCATTGGCCTCTGACACAGCCATCAGTAGGAAATTAGTACAATGATATATTTCTGACAGCCGATGGACACATCTGGGTTGGCTTTGAAGATTTAAAACGTCTCCTTACCCTGCACCGATGCTTCTGCCACCAGCTACACTGAGGTTCTTGAGGCTATCGTCAGTTTATTGCTTCAGATACTCTGGCCCAGGGCAAGTAATAATAACTTGTAGTTCCAGCATACAGTGAAAGCCACTTGCCAAGAAATGCTTCTAGAGATGATGGAAAGGGATGATCCCCCCCCCAGATGTGATTTACTACACCAAAGTAGAAGTGTCATAATGCCAAACTGCTTCCCTGCCTGCAATTAACTCTTTCCTCATGGCTTTAGAAGAGTCTGGACAATTAGCTGGACATTCAGTTTTCCACTTGACTACACTGAGGTCAGAAGTAGACAGAAAACATTACCTCTGGGAATTTCTGACCAGTTCACTCCCCACTGAGAACTCAAAGAGGAGGAGCACTGACCACATTATGATACCAAGACATGAGGCCTACATTGATGTTTGCCTGCATACTCAGTGCTTTATCTAAGGGTATAAGAGGCAGAGCCCAGGAGGTGATGCAACTCCTCTTCCACAGACACCATCTGCACCATTTGCTGGCCTCCCATTAGCTGGTAACAAGAGTTGCTTTTGTTGTAGCAGGGCCTCTAACACACAGTACACACTCAGACACCAAAACTTACTGTGGGCTCAATCTCACCCTACACAAGTGCAACAGCACTACCAAGGAATAGGAAATAAAATATCATCAGATATAAAACTGAACCCACTAGAAGACAAAGAGTCCTATAATTATATATTTTGCTTCTTACATAACCTTGAACTTTGCTGAAAAAAACAGTATTATTCAGGAAAAATCTGCCAAAAATCAGATTTTAGTGGTGCTGTGTGATAATCTCATCCAGAGAGCGGAATCAACAAAAAAGCATCACTGCCCTTTCCCTGGCATCAATTCAGTCTATAGAATAATTTCTACAGAACACCTAGAAAAAGATTTTCCAAAACATCAGTGCCATATTCTGCCAAATAATTTTCTTCTTATATCTTTCTCATTCATGCTGTGGATTGCTATGTCTTATTTGATGAGCTCAGGTGAAGGGCCAGCCAGAGAAAACACAGCTAAGCTGAAATTGATAGTACCTTTAAAAGTCATCAACTAAATCACCTGAAGTGAAAAAGAATCTCTGTCTGTGACAGTAAGCTACTTTAAAATCAATTTTTAAAAGAGGGAAAAGTTTTCAAATATAAGTTTTGTACAAATATTTGTCTTTCACCCATTTTTCTGCCCTTTGCTCCATAGTTGGTGGCTATCAAGTTCTATTGGGCATCATTTTTTCCAGATCAGCATAAAACTATACCATGACAGGTTTATTTCTACTATATCATAATACTGTAAACAACATCTCAGATCATGTTTCTTGCCCTAGAATGACACAGTGTGACTAAACCACAAATGATTGCTCTTCCCAAGAAACTCATAGCAGTATATATTATTTCCAGATGGAAGACCCACTGTAGATTCATACAGCAATCTTCACAGTGTGAAAACAACAGCAAAATATCATGGAATAATGAGAGTAAATACACATGTAGTCAGCATTCCCAGGCAAAGACACTTACATTTGATTGATCGGGAACTGTTCACTGATATAGCTATTTTTTGACAGTCTGTCTTCCATGCCATTTTGGTCTGAGGCAAGTAATACAGTGGGGTTGGGTTATTTTTTTCCGCTGACAAGCATCTTTGCAAACACTGAAAGAAACAAGATGCTACAGATTGTAGGAAAATGAATTTACAATGGAGGGTGACTGCAAGTAGCAATTATCTCCACTAAGCTATTTGAAGAAGAAAGCAACAGGGGAAGTGAGCCCTTGCAGACTGAAGCTAGTGCTTTTGTGCTTGCAGTCCCAGCATTTCCTTCACCACACTAGAGCTTGTGTTGCACTTGGAGACAAAAGTCTGACTAGGCATGGCTCAGACAAATCTGCTGTCAGGTACCTCATACTGCCACTGTTAGCAGCAGAGAGTACTTAAAGTAATTAGCTTGCAAGTGTTTGAAGCTTTCTCTATCACTGACTGAGTCAGAGGTGGTAATCCTTGGTGGGGGAAATGCTACATCCTGTGAGATTTGCATTGAATATGGGTCACAGCAGGTTATTTTGACAGAAGGAAAACAAGGTGTTGCTGCCATCCTGCAAGGATTGTGTAGAAGAGCCATCAGCCTTCAGGAGGTTTCATTTCACTTTCTACAGGATAAGGCTTTCAGTCTCCAGGCAAAAGCTAGTGCTTTCAGGTAAGAGCCTTAGCAAGTGTCAGGACATCCTTTAATGTGCCACAATACTTTTTATCCAAGGGAAAAGAGTTAACTTTTGCTGTCCTCAGCTCAGTTACCAGGACATAGTACTTTTTAAAGTACTCATGGATGGCAGGGCTGGTAATTAAAGGGATTAGTGCCTTTACCCTCGAACTTGACACAGAGATACACGATCAGCTGACATTTGGCCATGCACAATTGGCGTTCCCTTTTATAAGCTCAATCCTTCTTCAACTCATGCTCCCACTCCTTGGTCATTTGCCTTGGAGTTATTTGAATCCCCTGAAAGGGAGCATTTGGGTGTCCTTGGGAATGTCAGATGGAGACCTGCCTGAGAGGCTGCAGGCCTGTCCCACCTGCTGAGAGGAGGGGGGGACACGAGATTATGGGCACGTCCTTGCATGCCTGGGGCCAGTCAGTGCTCCTGAACATTCTGCCAAGGATCCATCTGGAACCAGGGCTGAGTACTGAACAGGATGGTCCAGAAAAAAAATAGACTGTTTTAGACAGTGACCTACTGCTCTGGCTATTGAGCATCTCTCAGGGCTGAACCATGCTTGTAACCCTGCTCTCTTCTGCTTATAAGTTCAGGCAAAGTGTTACTAGTAAATGAAGTGCTTTGTGATTTTAATTTTGTACCTCTGTAGAAATAATTTGTCTTCATCACAGTATTAAAAAATTTAAGACATTTAAACTAATGACTAACTCTGATTTAGTGTTATTAATGAAGACCCACATTGCTAAGAATGTATTTCCAAGAGAGAATGTAAAAATTGAAATATATTGTTCAGATTTTCTATGTCAAATATATGCTTATTTTGCTAGCAAATTGAATGTTTTATGACAGAAATAGAAATATTTGTTAGTTGTTGTTTCATTTCTGTTATCTTAATTGCTTGTTTTCCTTCTCTTCATATAGAACTTCCAGCAGCACAAAAAGCTTCACCACAATATAGATGTTCTTGCAATTTTTGTTTATGGATGCCAGAGAGAAAAATCTCTTACCTATTACATCATAAAAGCCATTACGAAAAAAAATTGTAGAATACAGACCTTTAATATGGTGACCTTTTGTGCTTTATTCTGAAGTATTTAAAGTCAGGAATGTCAGTTACAGTATTAGTTAATCACAGTCTGACAGGAAGCTTAGATTAATTAAGTAAGTATCTGTCATGGCGAGTGAAAAGGGGATCCCAACCTGAATAGGAAAAATTGAGGTTTTTTAAAATTTTGATGTCTGGTGCAGCCATGCTAAAAATGTTTGTTTATAATTGTGATACCTATTGAAAATAGATATCACTGCAAAGAGGATGAATACACAGTATTTTTTAAAAGCATTTTGTTGATAATAAAGTTTTTTGTGGTGTGATCTCAAGTTCATTATGCTACAAAAGCAATACTTTATACTGGAAGATTTTATCTCTACCTTGTGCAAAGTCTTGTGGCTGTAAATCAGTGCATTCATACACTGCTCTTCAGGGTGTTCTATGGGGAAGCCGTCCAGCAACACTCCAGGATTACATCATCTACCTGGAGGATAGCCTCCAGGAGCACTGTGCCTACCATGATAGGATGCATTGTTGTAGGTAGATCTGTGAAGAAGTGACAAAAGGTAAACAGCAGCTGTATGCAAAAAAAATAGGTATTCAACCCAAGGCAGCAGACTGTGACAAGGATGACTTCTCCATCTGTCTTCCTTTAATTGATACTATCACACTAAAGGTTTTCTTGTCACTTGAAATCAGTGGGAAAAACCCCAGGCCATTTCCCTCCTTCTCTGTATTTATGTGTAGCATTTTTCTGGGCAAGAACTTCAGTTCCTGTGGTTATATTCTTCTTAATGACTCTACTAGATGAAGTAGTTTGCTCAGTAAGAAATATATGCATGTCCAGCCATGAAATCTTTCACAGTATATTGGAGAAGGAAGGCCATTGCTGAGTCAAGCACTGACCTTTACTTCCTAAAGTTAGGTGAGGTAGCTAGTTAGTCTTATTCAAGCTGAAAAATTAACAGCTCCTGGTATTATTAGTATTTCCACTTTAAGAACTTGATTTACCAATATTGGGCTGGAAAAACCTCCAGTGAATATTGGAAGGGAGCCCTTCCATTCCTGAGCCTTGCAGTGATTCCTAGGCAGCCGCAGAGCCTGTGACCCTGGCTCTCGGGGTGCTGGCAGAGGCAAGGTGCTGGTTCCCATGGAGACTGTCTGCATCTCAGCACAAGAGGAAGGGAAGCTGGGAGGGATGGACACAGAGGCACTGTGAAGAGCCAGAGCAGCCTGCATGCTTTGTCACCCGTGGTCGTGTCCTCTTAGTGGGCCATTCTGTGTCTCAGACAAAGCAACACAAAGCAGGGTGTTGGTCTCTTGCTCCCCACAACCGTGCTGGATTCACCTGAATGCACGTTTTCTGCAGCTGGGATCCTTGGGATGGATTATGCTCAGTCTTGCTTTTCCTAGTTAATATGAGCCTCACCAATAAATACTCAATTTACATGCTAACTGTGGGGATAAAATTCATAACAATTCTTGTTATTTCCAGGTGTGATCAAAAGGCTTCAGTGAGGCATCACTTGAACACAAATAAAGGACTGTTTAAGATTCCCCATTTTCTTTAGGTTAATGAACCATCTTTAATTCATCAACTTCTTCTGCTAAAATGAAGGTATTTCATGAATTATCATCTTAAATTCAGTAGTTTATGTGTCACTTACATTTAATCTCATAATTTTAATTAATGTACAACAAATTGTGGGATATAAAATTGTAACAATTGAAAAAATATTTACATTAAGTATTTTGAAATTAACTTTTCCATATCTGAAATGTAATAGTTGAAAATTCTACTACAAAGCTGTTTATTTAAAATGTTTTTATTTTTGATGGTTAGTCACCGTGGCCTGAAGACTTCATTTTACAGAAGAGGAAGTCAAAAAAGGTTTACAAAACATCTTCAAGATCAGGCTACATTTGTGGGACACACAAAAGTTACCTGGACTGTGTAATTTTGAAACCTAGTTAGGAAGCTTTATTAAATCAAATTAAGTTAGGAAATCAATTCAAATCAATTATCTAGGAAAGTAACCCTGGAAGAGATGATGTGGTTTAGTTTACCAGTCTGATGCAGAACCAGATTCTCTGTGTACAATATTACCTGTCTATAAGGTCCTCAGTGGAGGAGACTGCACCCCCAGTAGCTACTGTCTGCCTGGATTTCAGTGCACTTACAGAGCCATAGAATCATAAAATGGTGTTGGAAGGCAAATAATCTCATTCCAACCCCTTTGCCATGGGCAGGGAACATTCCTCTAGTCCAGTTTTCTCAGGGACCCATCCAGTCTGTTCTTGAACATCTCCAGGGATGGGGACTCTGCAACATCTGTGGATAAACTGTTGCAGTGTCTCACAATCCTAGCACTAAAGAATTTAATCCTAATTCTAATCTAACCCTGCCCTCCTTCAATTTAAAGCCATTTCCCCTTTTCTTGTCATCTCATACCCTTGTGAGAAGTCCCTCTCCATCCTTCTTGTAAGCACCTAGTCATTAGGAATTTTCTATATGCTGTCTAACTTTCCAGGAAGAAAAACTGCTTATAATTGAACTCTACCTTAATAGCACCAACAGAATTTTGTATTGGTCATTGAAGAGGGTTTATGAGAAGAAATCTGATTTAAACCAATTTTCATTTCCATTGTTTTTCCCACTGCGTGCCGTTCTGGTTTTTGTTAAGAAGAAACTTCATAAATGTTGTTTTGAAGATGGAGTTGCAGTGAAACGCTTGTTAAGCATTAATACCTAGTATTTTTTCCTAGAACAAGTACCTCAAAATCTTGTTGGAGGGAAGATAATCAATGGAATACCTAACAGGATTATTCTGCCTAACTCTATCAGGTTTCCAGGGAAGGCTGTAATAATGGAGGGTCATGTTGAAGAAAAACCTCAAGTGAGGCAAGGTGAATTCTGTAGAAATCTGAATCTTTACTCAAAAGTATTTTGCCTAAATAGGAACAGCTTCTGCAGTACTGATCACACAACCAAAATGGTGACAAGTGTGCTACAGAACTTTAAGGGAAATAGAGAGATTCTGAGAGCAGAAGAGAAGTATTATGATAAGCCAGAAAAAAAAAACCCCAATGCAAACCAAAACAAACCTAAAACAACAAACAACCCACACTTTTTTTTTTTAGACATCATCAATAATGGATCTATAAAGAAGAAGATAATCAGAAAGTCTAACAGAGGAGAAGTACATCTTTAGTATACTTTCAAGCATTGCAGAGGATCTGGTTCAAGATGCAGCTAGAGAAGACATGACCCATTTTATCAATGTGACCATCTCTGTAGGAAAGACAGAAATCAAAATAGTCTGACATGGACATCTTTTAAAAAACAGGATCTGAACAAAGACAACACATCTTAAAATATAATCAACAACAGTGAAGAGAAGAAAAACAGTTGAAAGAACCATGAACAATGGTAATGAGACCCAAATGATGATCCAGAACCTATATTGACTCTTAAAATTAGGATTTCATAAAGACCAAACACATGCAGAAAACCAACTCAAATGCTAAAAAAGGTACTGCCTTCAAAAAAAAGCAACTTCTAAAAGCACAAATAATTATAAAGGTAATTAATTCTGTATACAATTGCATACAATCAGTTACATGCTAGAAAATATTTCCAGGAACAATTTGCAAAATGGCTATAAAAGGTAAAAAGTTTTTAAAATATCTAACGAAGAAAGTGTTCCAGAGTCAGTGAGGTCAGTAGAAGAAGGACGTGTAAAGTGGAGCTGCAAAAAATTTTGCATGGAAAATCATCATTGTGCTTTGGTGCAACTTTTCTAACTAAACTACTGGAAGTGTGACTTGCAATTTTCCAGGAGGAAAATTATTTTCCATTGGGAATGATAGGATGGAATTCAAGTTAGTTTTCACAGTTTTCAGCCACCTAGATGTAAATAAGAAGATTCATGTGTGCACATACACATTTCACCTTGTAGTTCCTTCTATTTCATTTCAAAGAAGACTTAACAGAAACTGCAGTTGGATAAGGATAATTAAAATCTTGACATTTTATTTGCACATGCTATATTATTTATTCAGTTAGTTATAGAACAGCATATCTACTTTTAATTCATATTTTTCTAAGCATCTACTTAGTCATACCAGCAGTCCAAAAATGCATTGTCTGTTTGAATAGCATTCAAGGGTCAGTAAAAATAAAAATAGTAATAACAATCCTTGAAAAATACAGTTAATTACAGTTCTACGAAGAAGATCAAGACTGCAGAATAAGTACCTGCTACATTAGCACTGTCATTTCACATGTATCATGCAGGGTCCTTATGCAGCGGAGCAAGAGTACTTCAGACTAAATTGTCTACAATTTATTGGCAAGAACCCTGCTTTAATACCAGCTCCCTCCCTAGAGTTATTTCTAACCCTTGCTTATCTGTCTTCCCTACCTTCAGTTTATTTTCTTCTATAGGTTCACAATATGTGATAAAAGCACTTTCATCTGGTATTGTTTAGCATCGTTATCTGACCTTAACTTTGATGAATTAGAACAAACAGATATGATCCTCAGAATACAGGCAGGAGGTAGAAATTTATTTTAAAAATCAGCAGGACTAGGTTTTTGCTCTCAGGAAGGACTCTGGCTGCTCACATGTCACTGTCAGAAGTAAAATGAGGAGTCACATAGAGAGATTATTGTCCCTGCTCTTTTTTCCAAATATTGCTGTGACACTAAAACCTAAAGATTGCAGGCCCTAGAACCTTTCTGAGCTATCCCAGGTCAACCATTTCTACCCCAAACTGTTTCTGGGCAGATGTGGGAGACAATGTGTGAGAGTATCTCAGTAACAGTCTGGTTACAGATGGACTGTATGGAGTAAACGTGGAGGCCATGCCAAGTATGGAGCTAGGGTGAGGAGATGGATAGCTCATCAAATCTACATGCAAAGTGGCACAAAATGTTTCAATATTAATAAAATTCATACAAATATTACATATATCTTCAAATTATGAAATCAGGTTTAAAGATAACCCCCCTCCCCAAATAATGCACCTTTATTTTCTTTTAGCTCCCAATTTCAAAGGGATAGGTTTTACTTCCTGCAGAATTTTCTCTAGTCACAGAAGAAAGAAACTTGTTTATGCAACTCATAAATGCAAGCTGAGACTCTTACATAATTATAGGTCTCCAAACAATATGCATACAGGAGCTGGCAAGGCTACACTGGATAATCAGTTTTAAGACAGAACAGCCTTTGAAACAAGCACAGAATCTCATTACCCAGCTGCATAAATCCATGGTTCAGTCACATCTTGAACTGTTGTGGGCAGTTCTCATCCCCCAATCTCAGAAAATACAGAATATAACTGGGAAAGGGCATAAGATATGTGACAGGCATATTCAAAACTATAGTGTTCAAAACAGTACATTAAAAATATTCAAAAGCTGGAACTATTTTTGAAAATATGGGACCTTTAATAAGTAAACTGGGAGTGAGGAGTAGGGAAAAATGCCACATTAAAAAAAATGCATGGAGAGGTACATGGAGAATGGCTGCTCACAGTCTCTGGCAAAGATCTACAGGTTAACAGAAGTAAGCAGATGGCAGACTCAGAGAAAATGAAAGAAATTTATTTTTCACATTGTGCAAGTAAATACAGTTTTATTCAAATGCAAAGCATCTACGTGAATTCAAAAGATTTAAAAAAAATCAAAAGAAAAAAAAAATCAGGTCTGTTAATTACAAAGACAACATCTTGGACTCAAGGAGCATCCAGAGCCAGAAAAATATTCTAAGGAAACATCATTATATTTTTGACCTTTTCTTCTTCTCCTCTTCTAAGTGTCTGGTTTTGTCTGCTTGGTGACAGGATATTAAGGGAAAGGGATACATCCATCCCATGCTGTGAATACCAAATCTTTAGTTTGTGTTTTAGAACTGCCAAGAATCATGACAATTAGAAATAATCAAAATGCCCCTCAAGATTTTTTCCTCTGCATAACAACTCTAGAAGGCATGACATAGATTCTGGTTTAATTTCCTCCCATTATTTCTATGAAAACCATGAAGTTATCTCCTGGGCCCTGAGCCTTTTTCTCCCCAGAAAGCTTTGAAAATTGCTTGGGGCCCCTTAAGTGATAAGGGAAGCTCAGGTGTAAAAGACATGGAAGATGTCAAGCTGTCTTGCAGTATTTCATCACCAAGGCTTTTCATCTATGCCAGTGCATTAGTTCTGAGAATGTCAGAGACTTCCTTGTTTATGAGGGTACTTCTAGTTCCAATACAAAGCTTAAAGAGCTTGCTTTAAGCCATGCCATGGGTCTCAAACTAATTCATACAGTGAGAGCATAGTTCCCCTCCTCCTGCCTCAGGCTGGGAATCCAACCTCTGCCTTGGACCTAATGATTTTGTCAACTGAACAGTTCTTTCTGTGATGCTAGGAGGCAAACTCCCTTTTGCAGTCTGGTCCAGCTTTTGCTTTTGGTTCTGTAAAGGAAATGGGACCAGAGCATTTGTATGAGGGGAAAGAAGGCTGTGAAGGATGGATCTGGTGTTATGCAGGCCAGCATGGATAAAGGAAAGAACAAGGTCTGTCGCTGGACAAGTGGACTGGGGGATCAGCCTCAGAGGTGAAGCTGGTGTTTGGGGAAATTAGCAGTTATTCTGAATGAAGAGTAATGCTAAGACACACATTTACACTGAGAGGGGTAAAATTAGGAAGTAGCATAAAATTTCTCATTTCTCTCTTTAATCAAAAGACTGCTTCATGACATTAAGGAGGCAATCAACTTACAAATTATGTCTCTGAGGGAATAACTGCATGATGTTCATGATAACAAGTGCATCTTCTGTGAAAGACTGAAACAGTAATCAATAGGCACACAAATACCTCAGCTGTTATTTGTAAAGGGGAGTTACAGAATTAAGGCAATATATAGTATATCTGACATAAAAATTGGCAGTTATCTCAAAATATGTAACCTCTGGCTGGCAAGTAGGTAAATAACATAGTGCTTAGCAGGGATCTCAATTCCAACACTTCCTCCATCACTTTGCAGTGCCCAATTTTGCTTTCAGTGTTGAGATACATATTGCTTCATTTAAAATTAATTCCCCTGATTGTCTCAGTGGGTGTCTCAGGCAATATTTGAAGTAATTATGTCACTTCAAAAGCAGCACAGGAAAACAATATTGTGCCATTTTATTTCTCTTCACAGCTGTCCAAACAATGTTAAATGAATCAGAAGTGCCTTGCATTTAGAGCAACAATATAAATTCAAAATCTCTCCAGCACAGCAAGAGCCATTGAACAATTAGCAGGAGTCCTTCTGCTAAATAAATATATTTTGCACTTCTGAAACAATCCAATGGGAATACACNTAAAAAAAATTTTACAGTAGAGATGTGTTTCTAAAATATAGCACTTCCAATGCCATCCTACTTGGCCTGCATGGAAAAATCATTCATAGCTTCTTTAGGTTTTTTACTTGACATTTATCATCTTTGTTGCTTCGGTGTCCTCTGTCATGCTCCAAGTATCTGCTTCCTTAAAGTAGGGTCTGGAAATCATACCTAGGTCAAATTAAACACAAAGATAAGGAGATCTTAAAACCTGACCTGGCTCCACATGTGTTTAAGTGTAATATTAGTAAGTATGTAAATATTTAAGATGTGAATACTGACAATAATAATTTCTAGTGACACAAATTGAGCTGTGGAACTACTTTCTTGGGGAAATGTTTTTTTCCCTTCTTTATACTTTCATATTCCTGTAATACTATTTCAGCAATTGGGGGATACACAATCAGTACAACCTGAGAAAATGAGATATAGGTAAATAGACAAATATCTAAAATGAAAATAGTGATATGAATAATCAGTGATGTCACACTGGACTTGTACTAAATAAGAGAGGTGCCACCATCAAAGGTATGACTGGAGCCTCAGCCCAGCATACTGTACAGCTAAATTTAAAAAAATTAAAAAGAAGTGTCAGCGGATCATGTTTATCTATGAAAAAGATAAACAAATGAAATTAAATTCAACCAAATTCAAAGGTATTTACTTTGCATCTTATTCAAAGCATCTAAGTAGCATTTTTGCTGCGAGATAATATTCTATGATCCAGATGTGGTTATGAATATGTTCACATTTTTTCCATCAATTTTTTCCCTTAATTCTTGTTAATTAAGTAGAAAAAATTACCTTTTAAGTTTATTTCTTACTATGTCTATTGCTTTCTTTTTATTGGCATCTATATAAGGACATAGGTACTCTGGACAGTGGCTCCTGTTGGAGGTTGGATTTCAGATGGACAAATTGTAGCTTTCAGAGCCAATCTAATATGCATAATGTGGTCTGATGGAAAATAGAGGTATTGCTGCCATGTGGTAACTGGCACTGCTTAGAATTCATTTGGATTCTAAGCTGCAATGGAGAAATGGTGCAAAAT
This sequence comes from Aegithalos caudatus, assembly GCA_013389925.1. Classification (NCBI taxonomy): domain Eukaryota; kingdom Metazoa; phylum Chordata; class Aves; order Passeriformes; family Aegithalidae; genus Aegithalos; species Aegithalos caudatus. The sequence goes on from WEIU01008364.1 coordinate 230,866, forward strand.
TTGGATACTCAACATTTATCGACATGATGAATAAAATGTAAGCATCTTCTCTTTTTTCTGTGCATCATGAAGAAAAGGTCCAAATCTTATTACAGAAGTAAAATCAAAGGCAATTTTGCTCACAAATGGGTTGTTACACACAAAGGATTTTCAGGAGTCATCTGAGAGATGGGAACAGAAGTTCTAATTTTGTTTCCCTATTGCAATGGGCAGGGCAGTCCTGTGCTCTCTTTTCCCTGTTTATAAAATAAGGACAGAGCAATAATGAGTTCTTAAGTTTTATGATTCATTTAATGTTTGCATAGCACTTTAAAATATCAGGAGTAACATAAAAATAATAACTACTGGATGTATTACAGCAAACACAAATACCTCTATTTCCAGCACGTTACCTTGTATTAGTTTTATATTTTCTTGAAATATAACATGATTTTTATGTAATAAGAAATAGATTACTAGGTAGCATACTAAGTAAAAACATGATGTGAAATACTTTAAAACAATAATTTCCATCCCAGGAGAAACAAAGGTAGTTAAAAGATGCTTTTACAATAAAAATAAACTATTAAAAAGTTGGCAGAAATTCTCTGGGCATAATTGCAGCTGTGCTTGTTTCAAAATGCCTATTAAATCTGATTCACCAGGACTGTACTGCTAGTATGCCTCTGCCTATGGGAAAAGCCTAGGCAATAATTTAAACTACTTTAAATTAAAAATTTAGAGCTGCTGTAATTAATTGTGAATCATTAGAAACAGCTCAATTATAAATAAAAAAGTACAACAAAACAAAACAAGATTGTTTATAACGCAACAGATAATTAGCAAACTGTTGCAGAATTCAAAGAATTGCCAGAATACATGTAGTACAAGAGAAGAAAAGAGAAAAAGGCATATCACAGACATAATCATGCTTTTATATCAAACCTCAAATTTTCCATCACACCCTTCAGCACTGAATCTTCCCTGGGGTTTAGTGGAACCATCCCCACTGGTTTTTACAACCCCTAGGTAAATCTTTGTGAGTGTTAACTAAGCCTGGGCTGAAGAAAATTTGGAGAGAGAAAACAACCTGGCTGCCCTCTGATTTGGTTTGCAAAGAGGAGTTAAGAGGATTCAGTTTGGGAGAGGGAGTGATGAGGATGTACAAACTATAGATACAAGATACACCTATGTGTTTAAGCTTCTTTTTTGTCATGAGATAGTTTGTAAGATTAAATATGGGGTTTTCTGTGTGTCTTAGGATTCAAAAGAAGGTTTAGCAAGTGCCACATTGTGCTCATGCACTCATGAGCCTGCCCAGGTGCCCTCAGAGTGGGTCCAGTGTCTGTCCCAGGCCCACAAGGAGGGCCATGTGTCAACTGGAATGGGGTATGCTGCAGAATGTTAAAAGGTCTTCTGCAAAGTAATGGTCATTATTTTTCTATTTTCCAACTCTATGCTCCTATCTTCTTGGTACTATCTTGATAACAACTTACTTATACTGTTTTCTTGTATTATCTTCTCCTAAAGCACATACAGACATCTAGGAAAAATCTGTTGGGATTCCCATCTGCTAAAAAACCACTAGAAAGGCCTCAGGTATCCTCCATCATGTCACTGGAAATTACAAAATCAAAAGGGGAAAATATCAAAGTATATGCTTGGAATTCTAGCAGAAGAATGTTATGCTTTAAAGCTTGTATGGTCAGCACTGATAACACAGAGAAACTACTTCAGATCTGGCAAAAAAGTATTCAGTTTTAGTGTCCACACACCTTGAAATCCCACAAGTTCACAGAGCCTGATGAAGCTGCACCTGTAGATTTAGTAGAAATCTAATGACATTTGGGCTTTGTGGCCAATTTTACAGTTTTGTACTTACTCAGCATAATCACATGCTTGAATATTTTGAAAATACTGGAATCATTCTGGCAAAACAAACTAATGCCTTACATTCTGCATTGCATTGTCAGAAGTGACTTGCAGCAGGAGCTTTGCAGGGAAACAGAAGGAACAGAGTAGCCCTCTCCTTTTTCTTGGTTTGTAATTTTCTCCTGTTAGGTAAAAAGCAGCTCCAGCATTGGTTGGGAAGCCTCTGTACTGGAACAACAGAGCTTATGGCTATTCTGTTCCTAACATAGTTTCTGCAATTTAAAAGAGAGCAATAGACCAAAGAGTCAAACTGTGGACAGCTGAAGTGAATAGATTCTCTCTGAATGGTAATTTAGAGATACCTTAGCATTGACTTCAGATGAGCTTCAGAAAGTACTTGTCATGAGGAGGTGCTGCTATTAAAATAAATTTCTCTCCAAGAATAGTTAACAGCTACCTCTTGTAAGCTTGTAAAAAGCATCAGTGGAGATACTGAACACATCTCTTGTCTGTTTGACCTTCTCTTAAAAATTAAAATTTCTGTACATTTGCACAGTATTATTCTGTTTCTGTCTAGTAGCAGTTTCTATTCTATTCTAGAGGAGCTGTGTTCTATTATTCACAGCTAATTTTAATTACTGTATCTGTAATTTCAGCCACATCCTAATTTACCACATTGATTATCCATTAAGATCCTGTGAACTTTAAACTGTTATTTCCATCTCTTCCTCAGCAATCATGTCAGTTATTCACTCAGTCTTCCCACTGCAGAGTTTTCTATTCAGAGATGAAGTTGGTTGATTATTTATTTTTGTAGTAATAGTGTCCAAAACAGTTAATGTTCAATTGACTGCATATTTTCCTCACTAGAAGAGTGATGGTTTCAAGCTGCACTTTGTAAGACTGAAAGTCTGTACAGTGAGAAAGAAACTCAGTCTCTATGCTCATTCTCCTGCTTGCAAAAATATGCTGATTTTGATTGCAAAAAACGCCATACCCAGAGTCATGTCCCTTTCACTGCCATTTAAAGTCTGGGAAGAGTGGTCTGCACACGGATGTGTCAGTCCTCAGCAACCACCGGCACTCCTAAAGAAATTGTAGAAAAGCTGTCAAGTTTAGGGATTAAAACTGCTTGTTAATGATGGCTGGGAAGGAAGAAAATGCCTGTGAGAGACATGAGCTGCTGTGGGTTTATTGTGCATTCCTACCTGCCCAAAGCTTGCTGCTCACCTCTCCAGCTCTCTCCATGGCTCTCCCCTGCAGCTCCCAGCCCACACTCCTGAAGGACGCAGATGACCCCAAGCAGAAGGGATATGAGGTTGTTGCAGCACCCCACAGGTTAAGCATGCTGCCCAAAAGCAGGGCAGCATGGGCTGTAGTGACTTGCTTAGGAACAGACCATCCCTGATTGCCCATTTTGCCAAAGTCTTGGTTCTAGGAGATATTTCCTCTCCTCTTCAAAAAGGTCCTTAAAAAAATCTGACTCACTCCCTGCAGAATGTACACACACATCTGTGAAGACATCATTGCATCCTCTTCATTCATCCTTGGGAAATTGGGAAATAGACTTATGTTTCTTGTACCTTCTGGTTTATACCTTTCCTTTTCAGGAAAAAAAAAAAAAAAAAAAAAAAAAAAAAAAAAAAAAAAATTTGGACATCCCAAAAAAAAAATTTCTTCACCCATTCCTCTAACCATGTAATCCTTAAATCCTGGTTAAGTTTTCTCTTATAGCAGAGTATGTTCTCAACTTCTATGACTCTTTTGTTCCATTTTTCTTAGTCTCAGCTTTACTATCTGTCTTGATCTCCTTTCCCAGAGCTAGGCTTATTTCAGACAACCCTAATTGTGGGAACATCTCTCCATTTACTATGTACTATATGTACATCCTCAGGAGCTTCCCACAGCTCATTGAATCCTCATTGCATTTACACTGTGGATAAATCAGTGTGAGGACCCAGTCTGGCTCTGACACAGGTTTTTCTATCTCACTTTGGATAAGTCATGTATCTGCAGGGCTTTCAATCATCATTTGAAATATGAGGATAATGTCTTTTCTGCTGTTGTGGTTGGTTTTGATTTGGTTTGGTTTATTGTGGTTATGGTGGTGGATTTTTTAATTTTGGGGGTTTCTGTGTGTTTTTTTGGCATTTTTTGGTTTCCATTGCCATCTCTTTCTTTTGTAATGGAGTCAGCCCAACAATTTTAGAGATGATGAGCTTCTGGAATTAATGTTAGTTTTTATTTCAAAATGCCCACAGGAGTGCAGAGGGCAGTTCCTGTTCCTACCTTTACTTAGAGCTTTACTTAGAGGCAAGTGCAGAATTGCATTTGAAGCAAAGGCCAGCCTGTATCTGCATGCAGGTGGGGCCGGGGCCACAGACATGAGCTGAAACACCCCCCTGGACTGGCCCTGCATTACAGCAGGACCTCTGTGTTTCCCTGCTCTCCAGATGGAGTCCTCCTGGGTGCTGGTACTCTTCAGACACAGAAAATGAAAGTTATCTGTGATTTTCTAATGGGACAAGTAATTTGAAATTGCTATAGTAAGTGCACTGATAAGTGAGTCAGTTTTGTCTGTCTAATAAGCCTGCTTTTCCTTTTCCTTTTGAATGGACTTGGGAATTTTTAGCCAATACATATACAAATCCTTCTCCTGTATTCTTCTAATGACAGCAAAATATAATGGCATTATTTCTACTTTCTAAAGTAGAAATAATGACATTTAGCTACAGAGATCTGACAAAAATCAAGCAAAGGAAATTATTGTGAAGCACAGAAAGGCCAACTAAAACTTCTTCATTTTACCTGCTGTGAAAATGTTCTCCTCCTGATATTACTGCTGGAGCTACAGAATTAGGAATTCCTTTGATTTTTTAGTTGTCAACAATTCACTGTCCTTTGATGTTTATTAGGAGCGAATAATGACATCAGGCATTTACCAACTCCATTTGGAGCACAGACAAGTATTGGATGTTTGGATAGTGAAGCTGATTTCAAATGTTTGTAGATGCACCATCTGTGGGTATCAGAGCCCTCTGCAATATCATATGTGAGACCCATTCAGATACACTATAAAACCAAACTGGGAGAAAGGGCATAAATTGTTGGAAGCCAACACTTATCAGAAGATAAATGAAAGACAAAATGGCATGGAATGGAAAATACTAACTTTTGATTTCTCTTGGAAAATGAAGGAGGAGATATTCTTTCCTGGACTGGGTGATCACCAGTGTCTCCAGCTTTCTGGGTATCAACAGGAAGCCATTTATTATGAAAAGTCTCAGGTCCGTAATGCCAACCCCCATCAGGAAATTACTTGATTATCAGATGGTTTTTTGTGTATCCTCATGATGCATTTCACACTCATGAAGGTTCTCCAATAAGAATCCCAAAAGCTTGAGTATGAGAGTGCCAAGGAGCTTGACATGAGAGAAGTGACCTGGGCAGCTTCTTCACCTTGCTGGAAGAAATATCTGAATGGAGAAATTATTATTTTCTGTAGATGAACGGGTCTTTTTGTTGTCCAGCTGTAGGCAAAGGTTTTTAATAAATAGCCAATATTGATCATTCTCCTTCCAACTTGATCAGATGAAGTTTAAAGCTATTGTCATCCTGACACTGTTCCCTCCCTCCTTTTCTACTAAGGACTGGTGTCCCACTGTTATTTAAGAACTCCAGAAGTACTCACAGGGCTATTTGGGAACTATCTGTTGGACTCTGCCAGGTAAATATTTCTATTATAGGTTACTATATATAGTCTGCTAAACTGTGCAGAAATGTCAGATGCCAGCATGTGCACATGCCTCCTGATACAGCTTCACATGCAACATATTGAAAAAGTCCATTAGTTAAAATGTCAGCACATCTGATGTGGAGGAATAGGAGAGGTTTTTTTTCTTTTCTTTCCGTAAAGTTTTAAAAAAGATTTTGGAAAAAGTGGAAATTAGTGTTGTGGAACAGTATCAATCAAAACCACATTTTAAAAGCATTTATAAAATGTTTGAGACAATGGGAAGTGAGGCCTAATTTGGATTTGAAAAGGAAAAATGGAATAAAAATTTTAAAATTGAGATTTTTTTTTTCAGAAAACTAATTGCTTTGTAACACCTAAATAATCTATAACATCTTCACACTATGGGATATCCTAATATATCAGTTGAGAGTTACATGGCAAACAATGTGTCAGTGGGTCAGAGCACTTAAAATGAGGTAATGAACTTGTTAACACATAAATCAAAAGGGATTCTCTCATTCAAAAACAAGTTTGATCACCACAAAGCATGGGTTTCCTTCCTTTACAGTTGGGAACTCTTTAGAGCTCTCCAACAAGAATATAGTGTGATAATGACCATTAAGTAACAGATATTTTGCCCTGAAAACAATACCCTGGCAGAAAATGCAGATCCATTCTTTGTTTTGGGAGGTGTGAAATGCATGAGCAGAAAGGCTGAGCAAGGGCTGCTAAGGTGATTGCCACTAAGCCACCCCGCTGCCACATCCCTGAAGCTACAAGGGAGTCCTGAGCTTTTGTGCTTATTTGAAGGGAGAGACAGCACCTTTCTAACAGGGGGAACAAGAGGGATAATCCTGATGTCATTGCCAGGAAAGCTGACCAAGCTCCCCTGCAGCAGGAGAGGATGCCCACCAAGCCTTATCCTAGATAATACTCAAAATGTTTGTGGGATGAAAAAGATTTCCTCCTTGGACCTTTCCTTTGTGAAACAGTTGTTGTGTTCCTCAGAATAAGAGGAAGTGCACATAACAGGAAGACCTGAAGAAATGTTTTAGCCCTAGACATTGTGAAAAATAACAATCCAGTTCAATAAACTTCTTATCTTTTTTAATTACACCTTATTCTCAGAAATTACTGATTATCTATAAATGCTTATGGGACTTTTCTTGATTCAATATATTCTCTGATTTTTTGGTCATAACATTAGGTATTGCTTGTCATCAGAATAATTTAAATGAAAGCAATGGTAGTTCTTAAAAATATGATTCTAGACTCCAACAAAATGATACCTTCCCCTGATGCACTGCTTACTCACACTTGCATAGAATGTTTTGCTAGAGATTAAAGAATGCAAGTGCTTTCTGAGTGGGATGTTGACTAACAGTGTGAGAACCTCAACCTTTCAAGGTCACCAATATCCTCAGTTCAGGGGACTGTCACTGTAAATTCCTTAATTGTGTCAGCTCCACAGAGTGAGTGAGGAGGTGAGATTTTGTTATATTAACTCCTTTGGACAAGGGCTAACATTACACCTACACATTGCCTAAATCTGGCACAATTTAAGGAACTCTGAAAGGCTAGGGAGAAGGAAAGCTTTCTCTTTCACAGTACAATGTGACTCACAAGAGTCCTGAAAATCTCTAGGCACCTCTAAAGTCATCCAGACTCATCTCAATCCCTGGTGCCTAAAGTACTTCCCACACATTTTAGAAACTCCTTGGAAGCTAGAAGATCTGTGAAATTTTATTCATCGGTGAAAGTCAAAGGTTATTCAGAGAGATGATTCTATTCAGTCCAGTAAAAATTATTTAAGCACTCTTAAAATTTTCTGGTATTTAAAAATTTAAAATTATTTAAAATAATTTAAAAATTTTCAAGAGCAGGTCCAATATATCTTTTACCAGGCTTCCAAAGGGCTAGAATACTTATCCAGAAGAAACAAAATGTTTGTTTTCCCTGCTTAAAGCATTTGAATCCAAAGCATGTACATGACCACAGTTGCTGCAAGAGGCACCTTCTGTAACACGCCGTAAAGCTGAACCACTGCACAGCTAGGGAAGTCAGACAAACACAGTGTGGCTGTATTACCTAGTGAGGAGGTATCCATCCAAGATGACACAGTCCAAAGGTCTCTTCCTCCAGGGTTTTTCCTGTATATATTGTACTAAACAATCACTGGGTTCAATGAAAGTAGCAGTATACAAAACATTTTGAATCATTATCTGACACTGTTATTCTGAAATCTTATTGTCTTTACCAGTAGTTTCCACCACGAGATGAGCCATATGAAATTAAACTACATATTTTAAGAGGTGTTAATATTTGCTTCCATCATGTTACATTTTTTTATCCTCTTCCAATAGATTTGACTGTTCAGTCCCTGTCCCAGCATCTCAAAGGGAGCCCATGGGGATATGCAGGACACCTGATTGCCCTGGTCAGGGTATACAAGAAAACTTTGCAATCTGATGCAAAAATGAGGGAACTTCATGAATTTTTCATTACAGCTCATGTACAGCTAAATCTTATGCTAAACTGAGTGATGTTTAATTCAAAGGAAGAATATCCAAGGCTTCTAGTTTGGGGGAAATCAAAATAAGTTGTCACTTTAATATTTAGAAATTCATTAAAAAAGGGAATATTTCAAAATGGAAACCACTAGTCTCTGAGACATGTGCATGAAGATTAAAGTCATACCTAGAAGCAGACAATAAAAATATAACAATATTTCCAGTTCAGGTGTAGACATTTATGGACATCTGTCAAGGAGATTAAATTGTGATTCTAGTGAAATCCCCATCCTAGTTCCCCTTACTAAATGAAGTGCTGAGAAGCTAATTTTGTCTGTGTAGTACATTGTGAAGACATGGCCCCTAATTAAGCAGCTGCAGTAAAAAGACACATTGAATTACACAAGTGGTCAGATGTGGTCTTTTAACAGACACACTGTAGGAGGTAGAAGATTGAAAAGAAGGTCAGCCATGAGCATCCCAGTCCAATTAACAGGACGAGAACTGAAATGTTGTTATTAATCATGTTGTCATCTTAAGACTGAAAGCAAATAATTGAGCAAGGCCCCCTCAGAGTGCTTACCTAGCCTGAGCAGCATGGTCTCAAGACATGCCAAGAGCTTCTCAGCATTTTCTATTCAAACACAAGGATGACTGACACCAAGATGCCACAAATAAGAATAGGGGATCTACTGGGGATCATAAGAGAGCTGGGCCAATGTCCAATATTAAGAAACCTGGCTAGGAAATGCATCAATTGAAGGTAAGGGACACTTTTCTAACTGTATATACACTGAGAAAATATCTATAGGAACATTAAAAGTTAAAGATATATTGATGTTATTCTAGCCAAAACACTGGGAGAAGTCAGAAAAGCTTTTACAGACAATACACAGAGACATTGTAAGCATCATAGAGGCCTACAAGTAAATAGGAAGATAAAACTGATGGCAACCTGGTTGCTGATATTTAAAGACAGCAGTTTGATTAATTGTCAAGCTTTAAAGGTTTGGTCAAACCAGATATTGATAAAAGGAAGTCTAGATGTCATCAGTGGAATAAATATTAAGAGAAAATTATCTGAATGTGTGGTGGATGATATTAGAAACAATAAATATCATAATCAGATATTGAATAGCTGGTGGTCTAAGACTGTTACAAAATTAGTAGGCTGTGCAAATATAGGAGGAGAAGAAGTAGGTATATTTTAATTACCCATTTGATATAGAATCCAATGAATCCCTGAAAATATATTAAAAAACAATTGGATAAATCAATTGTTAAATAATCTGAAGGACGAGTAATGGTGTGATAAATGCCAAGTGACTAGCAGGGAAAACACTTAACTTGCTTAACACCATTATCAACAACTTGACCCCTTCTTTTGAGAAGAGCTTGTGAGGAAAAGCATCTATTCCAGCATTACTCCAAAGTCAGATGACATAGACTAAAGGTGATTCTGTGCCTCATGTAAGTTACAATATGAATGGATTAGTGCAGATTGATGAAAGCAGGTCTGTGCTCATTCATGAAGAGCAAAGGTGTTCATTCACTGTGTCAGTAGCACATCATTCACTGACACAGCACTCTGCACAGACTAAGATCCAGATTATGCATAACAGAGAAGTGATGGTTAAGAAGATCAGCAGAGGCAGAGAATGATGAGAATAGCAGGCAAACTTATTCCACTGAAAGCAAGTCAAAGGTGCATGAAATGGATTAAGAACTGACTCAGACCCATAAAAATGCTGCTGTGCACAGGATTTAGGTGCACTGCACAGTGTGAACACTTCTGCTTACAGTCTACAACAAAGTTCCTAGGGGAACAAGCCTGAAGGTGTCCTTAAAAATTTACTGTCTGTTTGGGATTCCTTCACTGTGGCTTTAGAGAGAAATATCTGCACAGAGCTTCATGCTTTGGTTTTTTCTGCTTTACCACTTCATATTTTTATGGTCTTATGCAAATTTAGCTGTTCTGTCCACTGACATAATTTATAGATCCAATGTTTTAAAGCACATGTTGAAAACTTCACATATGTCTCTGTCATGTCTTTTATGATATTATAATATATTGTCCTAGCTAACAATGCTGGAAGAAACCTTTAATTTTCTTTTCCCCATCTTTTTTCTTATTTTCTTGTAGGATCCCTACAGATTCCACCACACACCTTACTAATTTCTCACGTCTATCAGTAAGAAATTGCCATGGCCCTTGCTTCACTCTCCTGTCTAGCCTGTACCCAAAGTTCTTTCTCCATAGCTCTCAGTCTCCTAGTTCAATATCTTCTGTCTAGCTACACTGGCAGAGACAATTCCAGAACTGCTCACAGCTGCTCCCCATGACCACCATCCTAGCCTGATGCTTTGACCAAAATTTTCTTCTGCAGAACACTTCTGTGGCTCTGCAGCTCCATTTACTGATCCTCACACATCAGCAATAAACTTACAAAAAAGGCAGAGTGTGGTTATGTTAGGTCTTCCTCTCATGGTACCCATTATTAACAAGTCAGATCAATTTAATTTTCTTCCTTTTCATCTCTACTGTAAGTTCTTCTTCGAGTTGATTATTTCAAAGAAAACAAAATGCTTGACAAGAATGAAATGATGAATGCATTTGCCTCTTTTTCTGTCAAATACTCCCACTCTTCCCAAACACTTCCCTCTGAGTAACATTCATGTAAAAATTACCCATTGTGTAATTTTTGAGTTGCAGTTTCTTTTGGGTGTATTTGTATAGCACTTCTCACTTGGAGTTTTCCCCACTGAACTTGTTTCTAAGTTCCATGGGGGAAAACCCACCCAGTGGGAAGTGAACCAGCAGGACAGCAGATAGCAATCTGTATTTCAGGAGCAACCACACGCACCACAATACAAAGTAGCATGAAATTTGTCAGTCTGCCAGTCTAGGGTTTTGTTCTACCCTCTTCACCATAAAAATAAAAAGTGTGCACCTATTGCACATTGCCAACAGCCCCTGAAGTCACACATTCTATGGCAACCTCCAGTGACATGCAGGACAATAACAATCCTGAAACACGACTTGAACCAGTTCATTTTTACTGTGTGAGAAATTACTTTGATGGCTGCTGTCAAAGTTGCACACATATCTGACTAAATCTTTTTCTTTCAATAATTTACCATTAGGGTGCTCTCTAATTAGATTTCCCCTTCCTACAAGTTTATGTAAAAGGTATACATTAACCATTTTCTCAGGAGTGTCTGCACTGCACCAGGTTTGCATTTGCTCTGTTTTCTTGCTCAGCAGAAGACAAATAGAAGTGCTTCAAAACCAGGATGGAATTCTTTATCATTTGTGTATCTAAAGTTTATAGTCCAGTTTTGTAAGGAATAGTTGTAAATCTAAAGGGGTAATTCTCACTGATGTTGCTGAGAATGTATTTTCCCTGGCAAATAATTTAAAAGGTTGCCCTAGTGCATGTTTATTTTAAACACTGATATGCAAATAGATCATCTCTTTTTTCCCCTAATACCTGAACAACAAAAGCTGATTTTCTGACATGCAAACCTACAGCAGCTGTCTGATCTTTTAATCTGTTACATATGCTTCGTCTGGTGCTCTCCCTGTAGGAGAACACAAAACTGCTGTAGACATCATTACACTTCTTGATCTGCAAATTCAAGACCTGTGCCCTTTCATACTCCCAAAGTGCACAGGGGATCTTAGTCAAAGCTGCTTAGCAACTAAGGGATTTAGAAAATATACTGTGCACACTCCTCTGGCCACTGAGCTGTAGGATTTTGGAAACAGCTCACTCTTTCTCTGCTTATCATTTTAATCAATTAAAAGGGTTGTCCATCCTGTGCTAATCTCCCTTCAACTCTTACTAAATCAAAAGGCTCCAGCTGATTATTTTTGCAGATTAACCGGATATCAGACAAATGTTAATTTAGATGTTACAAAGTCAGTGTCAGTATTCACTGAACATCTCCAAGGTCTGCTGAGCAGAGATGAATATGATTAAGAAAGGAAAAGGAAGAAAGTTTGAGGTATGGTTATTTTTGTCTTCTCCAAATCCCAGACATACATGAAAGACTGTCCCTACAATTCTGCTCAAGGAACAGAGATGGGAAAGAAATCTTTGCATTTTATTTGTTCAGATCCTGACAGCACAAAAACTACAATCTAAATCCTATTTTCTTCTCTTTCCCAATCACACACAATCTAGGAGTCAAAAAATACCTCTGATACTAGTAGGTTAAAGGTTGGATTACAGAATAGAGCAGAAACAAGTCTGGGTGGTCTTGTAGAGTCCCTTGTAGCCTAGTTAGAGAAGATCTTATTTGAATAAATTTAGAATCCTTATTTTAGGGGAAAAAAAGCCTCCTGCATTGTTCCACAGAGAGTGGGAATACAAGATCAGCTTGTCATGCCAAACTAAACAGTATCTTGGGGGTTCAGGTGTTCATAGGAGCAGTGGTAGATGCTGGATACACTAGAAAACTTGAACCCAAATGGGACAATCTAACCTTGATGATATTTTATGAGCAATAATAGCAACTTGCCCTTAGCCCTGTTTCCATTCCCACCTGCCCAGCTTTAGCTCTGTTTGTGGTGTTGGTGGACACCACAAAAACATGAGCTCCTCATGCGAGTCTTGAGCTAAGAAACACCTGACTTTACCAGCAGGCTGCTCTCTCAGAAGACTATGGGTAGGGTTTCACTTTTATGCAATGCTAGTGACAGGACCAATACTGATGTGGTGTCCACTTGAGTCAAACCTACATTGTTGAGACCATAGTGAAAATTTAAAATGCTTAAAAACATTTTGCAAAATTATTTCCCATGTGGCACCCATGCCTGAGAGAGAGATGGAGAGACTCACAATGTTTTTTCAGGAGAAATTAATTACTTGCTTTCTATCTGCAGATATCTATCTGGGGAATAGGTCTTTGATTGTAAACAGATCTTCTGTTCAGAAGAATAAGGCACACTGAGATTCAGTGATGAAAAGTAAAATATAAAGGAAGTCTAGAAACAAAGTCTTTATTTTTCTACCTGTCATGACAACTAACAGATGGTGTGTTCTTCATCACTGAAAGGCTTAATTCAGGGTCAAGTATATTTCTAAAAGTTATGCTAGAGTTCATTCAATAACTCATTATGAATTTGATGCTGAGATACCACTGTTATGGGATACAGATCTTTGGCAAGTATTAAGCATAGTATCAGGTTGTTTCATAACAAAAATATGTCCTTGCTTTAAACCTGTTATTTAAATGTAAGGTCTTGAGGGTATATGGCTGCTAGACACCTACCATAATGTACTCATGTTTGCATTGAGACTTTTGAACCCATGATTTGCTTACAATATATAAATACTGTATGCTTTTGATAACTATATATAATCATATTTATCTATTGCTCTGTGGTGTTACACAGCTCAAAGCAGAATTCTGCTAGGACAGTGTTTACCTGTTTCCAAAGCACTAAAGCAATGTAGGCTGCACAAGCACCCTTGTTCTGTTCTTTGTTCACAAGAACCATGTTGATACCTTGGCAGAAAGTAATTCAGAGAACTTTATTACCAGGGACACTAATATAAATTAGTATAAATTAGTATAAATTATCTTGAGAATGCTTTGAGTGAGTGCTTCTTTTCTATACCTCTTTTTGCAATATCCAAGGCATGTCCTTTTTGTTGAATTTAACATTTTAGCAGTACTTTTGCACATCAGCAGAATATGCAAGATAGAGTAATCCTCAGCCAAAGAGATCCAAAGAGACCAGCTTTTTGCATCCGACAGCAGCCACTACACTGGAATTTACTTTTCAGTATTCAAAACATCAAAGTAGGTATATATGAGGAAATCTGAATCCTTAGGTCACATCTTGTCTAACTTATGCCAGGCTTTGATGTAATTTATAGATAAGCACATGAACATAAATGTTCTGTAGTATATGTTGCACATTCTATAGTATCATATTCTTTAAAGTTTGTGCACAATATGTTTATATATAATATTACAGATAATTTTTATCTCAATATATTCCCTATATATTTTAAATGTGTCCTTCCTGCAACTTAATGAAGTGTCTTTGAGATCTTCTTGTTGTGAGACAGGAATGAAGGAACCTTCCTCCTAAGGTACTTGTAATACACACAAAGTTGTAAAATTAGGGCGAAAGGTTTGAAATGGGAAAAAGCTCTGTGCAATTCCACCACGATCAAATTCTTTCAATAAATGTCATGTCAGTGCAATAAGAGCCAATCAATACATATATCATCTGACATGTTCTATCTCTATTTATCTAATGAAGTCTGGAAATTCTTTGTTTTGTACTGGCTTGCAGTGGAGGTATTCCCAACAAGTACACAGTCCTGAAACAACTGATCATGGCAGTGGGCATGGTAATAGCCTACTGTTTGGTGAGATTTTTGTTTCTTTAATGATGGATTCTGAATGTCAGGGTCATCTGCCTTTCTTCAAACAAGTTCTAGATTTCCCATGATGGGACTTCAGTTTGTACAGAAGCAGGGCACTTATTTGCGCCATTTCAAAGTGCGCCTTTGTAACATAAAGAATGTTTTTCTCGGGGGTGTATTCACATTCTAGTGGAGATTGCTCAGTGAAGTCCCTGACAGAAATACTTAAGTCTTTTTGGGAACAGGGATTACAGCAGCAATGCAGTCCTGTGCTCCTCAGATCCTGTAACCCTGACAAACCTGTCTCAATTGCTGGGGCAGGGTGATTGTTCCCTGGCCCTGATGTGCCAGAATGGCACTGTGTACTTTAAAATGACACCAAACTGTCACTGATCAGGCTGGAAATGAAGATATTGTGGAGGGCCATGGGAAGATGTAAGAGACAGCTGTGCTGGCAGGAGGATGTTGCCTTGCCCATCTGCAGCCCATCTGAGGGGCAGCAGTGCCCGTGCCGTGCTTTTCCTGCTAAAGCTGCCAGGGGGCCACACAATTCCCTCCCTACTCTGTTTTCTCTGAATTCCCAGCCCATGGGGATTAAGGAGGGTGATTTGGAGAGTTCAGTGCATGTCCATGCTTACTTCTACATGGTGCCAAGATGTGGCTGCAGGAAAACTAGGCAGGATGAGATCTTCCTGACTCCTCCAGGTCAGGCATAGCTCAAAATGCAAGATATAAAAATTTAGGCCTCCTTTCCACTAGGCCCAGCTGGCTTCTAGGACTTTTTGTCTGAAGTTGTCAATGTTTGCTCTAATCCCATTTTTGCTGTTGTGTTAAGGCCTTTAATACTTTAATTATCCAGCTATGATTTCCTCTTTCACAATCCCTGGGAGAGACTGACCTAAACTGAGAAGACTAACGCTGTGGTAAGAGAGATGAGCTTAAAGCTTCCTAAGCTATGTCAAAGCTTCAAAGTATTTAAGTCTGTATTAAAACCAAATCTCTTACCAAGTGAGCTCGCAAGCCCATTAAGAATGATTCAATTTCATTTTTCATTTATAGTGTAACAGATTCTCCAATCTGAAATGCACACTGCTCCTACACACCTAGCTGCTAATAATGTTAACTTTTCTGTGTAAGTCAAAATGCTAAAAATTAAAAAATAAGCTAACAAAACATCTGATTTAAATTCAATCACAAGGTGCTACTTGAAGTCTAGCGAGATACTGATCTAAGCTTCGTGTAAACTCACAAACATCTATTAATCAACACCTGTTGATAACCATACATCATCAGGTGAAACACTTATTGCCCTTCCTCTTCATTCCTTCCAAAAGAAACAGGTGCCAACAGACTACAGTCACAGCCTGCTCTGTACATTGAGGTCATTATTCTCATTAAAGTCCTGAAAAATTTTCATGATTCAAATGATGAGCTGGAGCAGGCTTGGCACTGCCTCATTTCTGAGACCACATATCCATATATCTCTGGAGATAGATCCCTTGTAGCAGTACACTTGCAAATGTTTTCTTCTCTATTTTTCCTCTTCTTCATTTTATCTCTTTCCCTGCCCCCCACAGGAGTCTGGTTCTTTCAGTAAGGCCATCAAGTGACTTGCAATGCAGCCAGGAGAAATGTCACCAAAATCCTTAATGGAAACAGAAGTTTTCCTTCCTTTGTGTTTCTTTTTTGATATTACTCCTTGCTGAATTTGTGTTATGCCTAGGAGAGGAGGGAGAATCTCTTCACATACATTTCAGAAGTGTAGGCATTCACTTGGAAGTGAGGATTGTGTTAATTTAAGGTTAACAATATTCGGGTTGCTGCAATTCAACAGAAGCTTCAAAAGACACAATAGTCATGTAACTCAGCATAATCTCCTTTGACCCAGATGAGAGGCTGCAAATTCTAGTTCCTACCTTTGATTGCTCTGGGGAAAGTTTTAGTCTGACACCAAACAGAAAAATAATTCCAAAATCAACTTCTTTCAGAAGCCAAAATCCACAAACTGTCTGCCTCTGAAATAAAACAGCCTCTTTATATTTTTCAATGATTTTTCCCTATACCTTTTATTACCTAAGCCAGCAGTTAAGTAAAATCAGCAAGAAACAGCACACTACATAAAAATGTATACTACACTGGTCAGCATTTACTGTCATTTGAAAAGTATAACAGAATTACAGTTAACATCTATAGTGAATCATTCAATACACTTTCATGTTGTGAAGAGTCTCCAAAACACACAAGCAGAAGTTACAAATATTACTTACACATGGGATTTCCTCTTCTGGTAAGTGATGCAGGAGTTCAGGCTGGGGAACAGGAGAGGACCCAGTGGCTTAGAATAATGTACTTTAATGCAGGCAGGGACAGCTGTGATAATCTCAGTGAGCTTCTGCATCAAAATCCCAGATTTCCACACACTAATGCCAAGGTAGTACTTCCTCAAGCCAGCAAGGATTTGGAGAGAGAAAAGGTGGCGAGGTGCAGTAGGAGCAGCTGTGCTCCCCACAGCAGGAGCAGCAGACTCAGGACACCACAATGTGTGCCTGGCATGCCAGTGCCCTGCACAGGCTAGCCTTAATACAGCTCATTTCTTTATTTCAGAATATCAGCTTTTCCATTCCAAACTTTTCTGCATCCTCTGTAGGTCTTCATAGCAGTACAAAGCAGGGATTTGCAAAAATTGCCAGTCTGCTTTTTATCAGTGGAATCCTAGACAATCCTCACATCCACATGAGGCCAGAAATGGTTCTGGGGCAGTTACAAGTAAAGCGAAGGGGTACCTGTGGTTGCTTCTGTCTGTTGCAAGAACTGGTCAAGATTTTTAGCATTAAGTACCTGATCCATCATTAGGCTGCTCAGTAACTGGCTAATTTTTAGCATGTTTAATGTTCTGGGCAGAGTCATCCAGAATTGTTAAGACACAGGATGGATTTGTAATTCCTCAAGGCTAAAGTCATATGAGGCAATCATGATAAACTGGCTCCAACTCCTGTCCAGCACAGGTCAGAGACCCTGTTGAAGTGCAGAGCAACAGAGGGTGGACACCCACGTGCCTCTGCAAACCACTGAGTGATGTTTGCCCCTGGCCAGCATCTTCCTGGGGAGTCACAGCATCTATGAAAGACTGACTGCCTGTCCAAGTGTGATGCATCTGAACAGGATCGTGAATCCAAGACCCACCCACCTCAGTCAGCTGTTCCAGTGTTTAAATTGCCTTCCTTAAAAACATGCCCCCCAGTTTCTGGTCTGAATTCTTCAATATGTCAAGTCTGTATTTTGTTCTGCTTTCTTATTTCAGTTTGTTTCCTGGCTCTGACATAGGCTTTCCTAAATAATCTTGGGTTACTCACTTAATCTCTTCTTACATTAATTCATCATTGCAAGAGGGAGTTTACAGCATTTCTCTTACCTCTCTTTCATGTCAAGATCAAAGACTCCCTAGGGCACTGATCTTTTCTGCATCTTGACACACTTTCTGAAGTGAAAGAACCGTTATTTCAGCTGTGACTTGTACAGTTGTGCTACACTAAACCCTAAAAAAAGTTGCTTTTTCCATTAAACATGTCAGCATCTTTGCAGCTTTATGTTATTTATGTTGCAAATTAAGAAACAAAGTAGGTAGCTGCATAAAGTCCTGATTATTGCAATAACTCTCCTTCTGCCAGCACACTCCATGGCATTCATCCATCTGCCTAAAGAAGCTTCACATTGTAAGAAATTAATATTTTACCATCTTACTCCACATCATGTCCGTGGAAGTGCTTCTATCCGGGTCTTCCAGAAAACCATCCTTTCCAGGAGAGGCAATGGAACAACTTAAAGGGCTGCAATCTCCCAGTTAATCTCATCTAAGTGTTGGGTTCCTGCTTGCTGCTGTGATCTAAGGACTACAAAGTCCATCACAAGGTAGCAGGATGCTATCCCAAATACTGACCCAATTTTTGAGGAAGTCAGGGACATAAAGAGACAGTAAGAGTATCTCTAGTCACAGCCTGTGAACTTTGCCATCATTTAGCTCCTGAATGCCTCTACTAGACCTCTTATTTTATTGCTTTTCTACCTGTACGGGAAGTAACATAAACTTTAACCAAAATCCCCTCGGGTTTGTTGATCTATCAGATGTGTTAATCAGTTTTATTACAGACACAGGATTAAAAAGAATAAAAGCAAATTAGTAGTAACAAACAAGAGCATCACTAACTATGCCACTTTAGAGAGATCTTTATAGAAATTCGTGGAGGGGATGATGTGAGGCTTTAGGGACTGAGTGGTATTTTATATCTTTTTAGGCCATCCTACAGAGCTGGAAAACCAGATCGGGGACACAGCCATAATGTATTTTATCCTACATCAGCTGTAGGTCTGGTCACCCTGTTTTCTTGCAGAAGACACTGTCCCGGTGGCTTACCCCTAGATGGCAGTGCTTGGCAGCCTGGCTCCAGCTCCCATCCTTTTCCTCGGCTTCACAGCCAAGGTTTCGACTCCCCTCAAGGTTGGGTGGAGAACAGGACAATGAGACGAAGGAATTAAATTTCTGCCACTCTTGGCTGAAGTGAGAAACATTCCCTTGTCTGATACTTACAAGTAAAAGAGGAAATAAATTTTCAATCAATGTGTTATAAGGCATCTGGAGAGTGTCTTTTTTTTTTTTGTGCATGAAGCAGATGTTTTTCTGACAAGACTTCCTGCTGCTAAAACTAATATTCTAGAGGCATCAAGATGGGAAGGTGCATTGTTACAAACTTCTGATGTATTTGATTCTACTGCAATTGTAGGAAACAAGGATTGATGTAACACATTTTTCCAAGTTGCCCACCTTTCCCTTATTAACATGATACAGCTTGCAGCTTGCTTTTGTGTGTTTTAAATTATTTATCAATATTTTAGAGCATTTTACACAGGATCAGAAATTCCTTGTGAAACCTGATAGAAAAGTGACATTTGAATATTTAGGGTGTTTGGATTTGATTTAATAGGATGGATTTCTTGTGAGACGATCACAGTTTGTCAAGCCCACATGAATAGGTAGATGAAGTTTTGAAGTCTAACAATAATCCTAAGCAATTTTCCATTTTTTAATTACTGTAATTATTTCAGATTTATTTTCTTTACTTGTGCATTGACAGTGAAAATACAGCAAAAGAGGAAAATATCTTTTTTAAGGGCTAACATCAGATATTGCCCAGCTATCAGTAATACTTGCCATAATCCTTCCCCAGCCTATCCTTAAGTTTCCTTTCTAGCCCCCAGAATACTTTTGTGAGAGGACATGTAGGCATGTGAAATTGCATCCTTTGCACCTTGCAGAAGATGGTCAGTCATTCCTCCTCATGGTTGCAAGTAGTAGCAGGTGGTCCACCATGCTTACACTATTAAAAATAATAAGAAAAACACTGTGATTTTTATCAGAAAATGCATCAGTCTGGGCTGACTGGCTGTTTTAGAGGTAATGCTGAGTCAACTTGCTCTGCCAGCAATTTACCCTTCTCTATCACCACAGCCTGCCACAGTCCATTCTAAAATACTGAGCCTACACCAATAATCCAGTTAACAGGAATGGTCTGTGGGGGTTTTCAAGGACTTCTACTGTAATTTTGTTTCTACCAAAAGAGTAGTAGATTGCATTACATTGTGGGGTAGACTTCCACCCTTTTCCAGCTCTTCTCACACAAGTTTTGATCACTGAACACAGGCAAAAGGGCATCCAGGCAGCCTCCTGAGCCCAGTCAATGAACTACTGAAGAGTCCACAGAGGCCCATGGGTCTATACCAACCAATGTAATTATTAATGAATGAATAAAAATAGGTTGTTCAAAATGTCCTATCATCAAACTCTGAAAATCCAAATCTGCGTTTAAACTATTTGGGCAGCACTTTCTAATTCAGTTCAGACAGCTCAGACACAGCATGATAAGAAAGAGCTAGGAAAAGGTTTGTGTTGATACTGATAAATGTACAGATTCTCACATCTTCCAAACTGCAGCTCTATTCCTTGTCTATCAACCTACTTGGTAATCTTTCACACTTGGCAATCTTTTTCAACCTTCATTATAGAAGACAAATATAGACTTGTAACACTTGGATATGGGCTGGAGTCCTTTCATAATCTTCTTTGGCAGTGAACTGCAAGTTAAAAGATTATAAGGCTTAGTAAATAAAGCAGCAGTCTTTCACCTGCCAGACAGATTTGTGTCTTAGTTTAACCTTGATTTATATGATGACTTTGGTTTTAGTACGTTTTTAAACAGATACAAAACGGTTGTACTACATCCTGGATGAAAGGAGAAGCTTGGTTCTGGAGCGTGAAACTCCAGGCCAAGATTTAAACACACACTCCTAAAGAATAGATCTACACATGTAGGACAGGGTTCACACAGGCATTGAGGTGTACTTCAGATACACCTTCAAAGGAAGCTATGCTATTTGTGCATATCAAAGATAAATTTTAATTAATCGGGAAATATTTTTAAGCTCTGACCAGCACTTTGTCAGAAATTCCTTGCCCAGTGTTGCACTGAGATACTTGAGTACCTCCCTGTCATACCCTAGGGATGGCATCCCCTCCTCAGTACTGCAGGTGCTGCCATCCCATAGGACCACACAACCTCTCACTTACAGAGGTGTAAGCACCTGTGGATTTGTTTATGAATCTCAGTGTCTTCTACTGCATGTGGGTTGAATGATACAACTTAGAGGTCATGATGTTTGCCCACAGGACTATTCATATGCTGAATTTCTCTTGAGTCTGTGACCTGGAAGAGAGGTTGATGACTGCTACCAGGTGGTTTTCTAACTTAAGGAATGAGCATCATACAACCAGCATCGTACCAGAGTGTACTCACCTCTTATTGTTTGGTTGATTTAATTCAGTATGCATTAAGAGGGGTTAAAAATAGTGGACTAATTCTGAGATTTCCAATTAAAGGGATAAAAATACTAGTGATTGTAATTCTCACATCTAGCAATGAGTGTAGTGTGTTATGTAAGTCTTCAGGTACTGCCTTTTGACTTGGCCCTCAAATACCCCCACAGCAGTACATGACAACAACAACAGTAGTGTGACTGTGGGGCAAGGAGCTCTTTTCTGTGACAAGGACAGTGCTACAGTTCTTGTGCTAAACACCCACGGACTAACCTGCTCGTGTGAAAAACTGTTGTCAGCATTGCTTGGGGAAGACAATGAAGCCTCCCAGCTGTGGCAGTGGCACCTACCCTGCCAGGTGCTACTGGAGATGGACCTCACACTCAGAAATAACTGGCTCATTTTGTCTTCTTCA
Source organism: Aegithalos caudatus (assembly GCA_013389925.1). Classification (NCBI taxonomy): domain Eukaryota; kingdom Metazoa; phylum Chordata; class Aves; order Passeriformes; family Aegithalidae; genus Aegithalos; species Aegithalos caudatus. The sequence continues at coordinate 252,629 of WEIU01008364.1, forward strand.
CACCAATTTCAACCTGTGCCATAGCATCCCTGAAGGAGAATTAACCTGAATATTATTTTGGTCAGCCTCTCCCATTTTACCTTCAAAATTAAATCTACTTGCTGAATAGGAAGAATGTAAAGTTTTTAGTGCTGATCAAAATCAGAGAGCATTTTTTGTTTTTATTAGTGTGTGTGAATTTGATGGACCTTTGACAACAAAATTTTGTAAGTTATGTGCTTAATATTTTGGTGGCTTGAGGACATGATATATAAATTTCTGGCAATCTATAGTTCACTAATTTGAATATTTTTAGAGTTCGTGTTCACTAGCACCTTAGCCACAAGCTTACTGTTTGAGAGAAAAAAAAAAAAAAAAAAGTCCTTTCCCTGTTCCACAGGCATCTCTAGACCTCCTAAAGCAATCCAAAGTATATCCAGAAGTGAAGTGCAATAGGTCAATAAGTGAACACTCAGATGTACTTTAGGGCTGAGGTGGTGCCATCCCACCAGGTGCTCTGTGCCAAGTTCCTCCTGCTGGGAGCCCACCCCCACAGCTTGCTGCCAACTGTGGCACTTTCTCCCCCACAGGTGCTGCAAAATCCAATCCAAGTGTGTCTGAGGCCTGTGCAAGCAGCTTGACCTCTGGTCTGAAGCCTTAAGTAAAGCTGGAATACTTCCTTTTAAGAGGAGAAAGGGAACGGAGAAGAAAATAGAATTCAAATGAGTTTCTTAAGAAATTATGATAAAGCAGTAAAAAGTAACTCCTAAAATAAGATGCTTTGATATTAAGAGGTATTGATAAGATGGCACTTATGGATAACTTTGTGTCTAGTTATCCATCAGACTTGCAGAAAGTCCTGAATAAAGAATCTGACAGAATCATACTTTAATGGCTGATATTTAACAGCTCATTTCTATCTGGCATCTGCAGAATGCTTATGGGCATAATAGCTATTTAATATAGCTGCTGACAGTAGTCAAAAATAACATAAAGACAGGCTGAAAAACAGAGGCAGAGAAAAGATTTCTGTAGTTTTGGGTTGTGTTTTGAAGTACACAAAATTGCAGAAATATCTTCATGTTTTTTCTTAGCACTGGTCCTGGGCTAATGCCAAATCCAGGCTGACGAAATGTTTCAGAAAGTGCTGGTTGGCCCAGACCAGAGGCATGCTGATGACCAGGGCAAACATCAGTGGCCTCAGCACACTTCTACTGCTGGTTAATTGGTTAATATAGATACAGTCTTCGTGCCAGGTCCCCTCTCTCGTCAAAACAACAGAAGGGAAAGACCTGATGCTGGATTTATCATAATACGATTAAAGAAAGCTTCTCTCAGAGACAGTGCAACAGAAAAAGCTTCCCTATGAGCTTCTACTTGCCTGAAATTACTACCTTGACTTGCAGCCCTCTTCTAATATTAGGAAACTTTTAGGTGTCATGAGGCAGCAATTTCTGTCAGGAACACAGTCAGATGGGAAGCCCTGCTTCTGCTTCTCTTATGGCTTCATTTTGGTCCTCTAAGAGGGGTACTGATTTGTATAAGTTTTCTATGGGACCCACAATAGGAGAAATATCCTTAAATACTCTGTAGCTTTCCTGGTCTCCAAAGACTCCTTCCATACCTCCACCACCTTCTCCTCCCCACATTTGCATCCCTATCTATCACAGAAAATGCTTGCTAATTTACTTACAGGTACCAAATGAACATCAGCACCAAACCTATCATGGAAAAATATTATCCTACATCAGAGAAAGGTCCAGGACCACACATTGTCTTCACATTGAGACACTAAAGAAGCTGTCACAGCGGCTTTATTTTTTAAATTTTGTTGTTTGTTTATTTTAATTTAAACTTCTCAATGAATTCATCCAGAATCATTCGGGTCTTCCAGGTCATCCAGAATCACCCAGGTCTTGAAATTCTAAGCTTTTCATCCCAGAAGTTAGAATTCTACAAAAATATTGTTCCTGCTTTTAAAGCTTTGTGAGATCAAGAACAGTAAACCAATAAATACATTTTTTGTATATATTGTTTGAAACTTCACTGTTTAGCTTTAAAATCCTTGAAATTCTTATTTAAGACTTGCAAGGTCTCTGGTAAATCAGCTTCTAACAAACATTCAAAAGTAAAGTAAGGTGATCAGTATTTCTCTGAACAGTTTTGTGGCAGACCTTTGTTGTTTACAACTCAGAGTTCAAGCTGTGTGAGCATCTGGGGAGTACCTCTTTCCTGCCTCTTTTGAGTGGTCAGGGGAACAGTCAGACCTTGGGGAGAGGTGGAAGGGTCATGGCTCAAACCATTTATCCCTCAGTAAAGTCTGTGAGTCTTCCTTCGAGTCTCAAGTCTGTCAGATGCTGATACAGGCAGTACAGCAGCTGACCCGGCCTTCGACCTGCTTGTCAGTGAGTATTTTCAGGTATTAATTCTTAAGTCCTGTGGGATTAGAAGGATAGTTTTCACATTTTCTCTAATGAAAATATAAGGGGATGGTGTTAGCAATACCCAAGGTTTAATTTGAAACTATTTCACTTGTAAAGAGGCATTACCCTTTTGAGAGAGGTACAGCTCAATGCAGAATTTTTTGCCTTACATAGAATATAAGCTCAACATAAGGGTCGTATGTATCATACATGTCAGATTTAAAATATCTTTTGTACAACATATTTGTATACATGTACAGAATGCCTATAAATATTCACATGCCAGATGTATTTAATAAACATGCAAGAGTACAGGCCAACAATTTAGAAAATTCCATTCATCTCTCAGGAAAGAGGGACTTTTTTTTCTAAATATCTAAAATACTTTTTAATGTTTTCATGGCAAGAGGCAGAGAATCAGTCATTTGCTGGTGGCAGTTTCATAAGTCTATTTGTTCATGGCTATTTATACACTTCTGCTAAACAGAGCTATAGGGAGCTAAGCAACCAGAAGTTACACCACTGTGTTACGCTGAGGTATTTCAGACTGCCAGAGTCAAATTCTAGTTCAAATCATAAAAATAGTGCCAGCAAGGATTGCATAACCTTGTAATCTGCAGCCACAATGCCAACCTGTGCTGGCACCTGTGCAGTGGAGCTTTACCTGCTTCAGACATAATCCGGAAACACACACTAGGTGGGGGATTTGAGGTGCCAGGTCACTGAGGGATCTCTTGCTTTTCCTGCCTTGGAAAGTCATTAGCCTAAAGAGCAACTCCACCTGCTCTTCTCATGACTGGTCCCAAAGGAAGGTGCGTGGCAGGGGCCGCAGCAATTGCAGCTAATTGGGCATCACCAAAATGCTCCCACAAAAAAAAAAAAAAACAGTAAACCCTGCAGAATCTTCTTTTTCAAACTCATTTGTGTGTCTCAAGTAACTACAGACTAATATGAATTCAGGTAAAATCTCATGTTTGTGAGAAAAGGCAGAGGGGACAGAGTTCTCCAAAGGGTGGCTGGGGAAACAGATCCTCACTGCAGCTGCCAGCACCTCAGGTGTCCCAGCACTGTCCACGGCACAGCAGAAGGGTACAAGGTTTGATTCCCCCCCCATCATTTGTCACCTCACAAGAGGTACCCTGAGTGGGAGGCATGTCACTCTGGAAGCCAGAGAGTGCTGCTCTTATTTGTCCCTTATGCAACTGCTCTACACAGTGCAGATAGTTACACATTTTTAAGAATAAGGCCAACCAAGTCAGTGATCTGTATCAAGGGAGGTGTTGCCCCCAGCAGGGAAATAGATGGCTCTCAGGCACTGCTTCAGCAAGAGGGAAGCATGAACATTGGGCAGCCACTGAAACCAGGACAGAGTTCAGTATGGTTTTATGCATGAATATTTCTGAAAGACCAATACTATATACATATGCAGATGTTTTATTATTGTAATCATGCTAAAAATAAATGTACTACTTTATGAAATAAGAAAAAGAAAATAATTTTAATAGTTGAAAAAGAGCAGAATATAATGTTCTTTGTGAAAGCATTTGGCATGACTGTACTGCTTACATTTCCAAAGCCAGTGTATTTATAGAAGCCTAAGACGAAATAGAAAGTTAAGTCCAGGACTGATTCCTTGATCTGAACTTTGAGACTGAGGTCAGAAAATTGCAGTGTCAGTCATGGAGGATGTCTGAGGAAGTGACGAACAGCAGAACTCACATAGCTCCCTTCTTCAGAGGTGAGTTGTTCTCAGTCCTCAAGATCTCACAGACTGGTGAGCTCTCTCATCAGCAAACTTTTAATTGAAAATGTGATAAGCTACTTCCTCTCTTTAGGAAGCTACCAGCACTTAGGAGATCACCTGGGCAGAGCACCTGTCTCTGGGGATCACTGTGCACTGTATGAGGTTTTCCTTGAGTGAGAGACACAGTAAATGGTATGGCCCTGCAAACAGAAAATGCCTGCAACTGAGGATAAAGGAATGAATGACCTGTGGCTTGGCAGAAGTTAACTACTCAGTCACAGGATAAAAACTGAGGCCAGTGTAATGAGGAGAATAAAAATAAATCTCTGCAATAACTTCCACGTTGCAGTCTATGGCTGAGACTTTCAGATCCATCAAGAGTTTTAATCATCATACAGAATGTTGACATTTATGAATCTAAAAAAATTGTCCATGGCTGAGAAAAGAAGTAAACTGATTATGGTCCAGGATTGATTTTGGGCTCAAGACGTTTATGAATATATAAAGTGGGTATTCAGACAAAATTATTTTTCTTTTAAAAATGAGCAATTTTAGCAGAAGGAGTTTTAGAAAGCTAGCAGATATAAGTCTTGATAAGTCTTCTACAGAAACATTTTTTTTTAAAATGAAGGGAAGGTTTAGTGGCAAGTGTTTCTCAGTCTTCATATTTAATGAGGAGCAGGAATATCATGCAGCAAATATTAGCATGAAGGGATTAGGGCAGCAGCTGTTTAAATACAATGGACTGAATATAGTCAAAATAGTGATGCGCTATTTACCAAATGCTGCAATGTTTCTAGAAGGAATAATCTGCACAAGTGTGTGTTACCACTTGTGTGTATAAACATTCTTACACAACTTTTCACTGGACAGCTGGAATAACAGCATGTGAAGTCACCTGAAATCCAACCAGATGCCAGACCCACTGATTATCCTGCTGCCAGAAATGTTGTGTGGATTTTTACCATTTTTCATTACAGAAACCTTGCCACACCCTTTTCTGAGATGTGTCCTCTACAGTTTAATTCTCTGCACACATCTTGAAACATAAGAATAGATGATCTGGGTTCAGACAAGGAGTGTCTACCTGGGTTCTAGGTACTGGTTATTTACTGAGTATAAGAAGAAGACAAACAATATTTCTTTAGTTATCTTCTCTGCTCACAGAGAGCAACAGATGAGAGACTTCCTGAGCAAGACATGGCACCTGCATCCTTGGAGTTTACTGGACATTTTTTCTTTTTTCATTTAATCTGTTGCCAAACTTATTTGTACTTTTGTACCTAAGACTGTAATTTTTGCAGTTTCTACTTATCTCCCCAGTTTAAAAGTACAAGTTTAAACTCCATAATTCCTAAAGTTCCCCAGGAGTTCTTATTTTAAACTAGCCTTGTATGCATTGTGCTTCTCTTTTTTTGGCAATGAGTTTACTTGATGTGCAGTTGACAAATCTTGATATGCTTGTTTTGAAGCTGTTGCAGACTAAGTACATTTAGGGTGCTCTGGTTTAAGTTCACCTTGCTTTTTTTTTTTTTTTTTT
>WEIU01008364.1:258336-278462 GCA_013389925.1 Aegithalos caudatus
TTTTTTTGAAAGGCATGCCATACTTCTGATCATTTTCCTTGCTCAGCTGTGACTGTATCTTCGAGGGGAGATAAACAAAATCCAGAATTCTGGAATGTGATCAAGTTTGTTTGTTATAATAATGGCATTTAAAAGCTAGATGTCTATGTATTGTCTGATAGTACTTAAGCTTGTGTTTTCATTTTAAATTATAGGGTGTACTGAGATGACATTTTCATAAAACAACACACAATAAATCTAAGATCCATCTTTTGATGGAGTAATAGTTAATGTCAGATATTTTTTGTAAGTGTATTTGTTTGCAGCTTGTTCAGTTCAGTATAATCTGCAGTGATTAGATGCAGTTCTTTGTAATTGTCCTGATGTTAAACTACTCTAAATAATTTTGTAAAGTCAGAAAACTTACAAATACTTATGACTGGAGATCAATTTATGTAAGCCCTTTTCTGGTTCATGTATGAAAGAATACCCATCAATAGAAGTCTCAACACAGTCCCAACACTTTTGAAACCCATCATTTCTTCCTGTCCTCTTTCCTATCTTCTGTGTAGCTATTACTTTTGCAGAGGACCTTCCCTTTTACCCCATACCAACCTACTTTCTCTAAAAACATTTTGGAGAGGTATATAATCAAAGCCTTCCTGAAACCCAAGCCTGGTAAATAAACCACCTTAATATTGATAAGCAATAATTTAATGAGTTCTCCAGGTCCTGAAACAGGCTTGAGACCCATTACATCTTCCTGCAAAAACAATGTTAATTCTGCCCTATTAAATCCTATTAATGAATGTATACTGTTAGTATTGTTATTTATTTCAGTTTCTACTAATCTCCCCAGTTCAAAAGTACAACTTCCTAGTCCATAATTTCTAAGGTTCCCCAGGAGTCCTTATTAGAACTAGCCTTGTATGCAATATCTTCCTTTCCTTTTGTACTGAGGCCAATTTAAGTGATAGGTTATCCACCACAACTGAAAGCATGAACATTTCAAATCTGAATTTTCTAAGACCCACTGGGAAAATTCTATCAGCTCTTGTGGTGCTCTATCGATTTTTTTTTAATTGTCCTGAACATCTTTTGCTGACTGTTCTGACTGAGATGGTTCCCCTACTCTTTCTCCTGTAGAGAAAGGCTGTGGGAGTAAGACCAGACTCAGGCTTTGACAAATTGACTGCTGATGGGAATATTGCTCTTAGCCTTTCTGCTGCTTCATTATCTTCCTTGAGCAATCCTCTTACAAGTCAGTTATCTTTCAGTACCCACAAGTTTTCTAAAAGGCATACCACTTCTTATATGGCTGGAAAAGTTTAGTTACTAACATTCATATAGCAAATTGAACAACTGGGTGTTTGTTGAATTTATTCTGTCCTGTCTTGAAGTGTTTTTACATTCAGTATGCCAGAGTATGTGATTCTTCTAGTTTGGAGATTGTTTCCGCATTCCTTACACCCAGAAATGTCTTTTCTTTGCTATATGACCACAGTCTCACATGACATTTAAAACTTTGTTTGGACAGAAGTATATATGCAAGCTTCTAATCTAATGCTTTTATGTAATATCCCTCTCACCTATAATTGTTTTATTCTTTTACCGGGACTTTTTCATTTCCTTTGATGAAACTATATCATCTTCATGCAGTTCCCAATTTTGAAGATAAGCAATACTAGAGTTTGGGACTAGGAGATTTTTTCCTGTCTTTTGGGAGCTTTCATCAGTTCTACATGGCTTCTGGGTATAAGTATATTGAAGTCAGCATTACAAGATAGTTGTTTAATAATGCTTCAGACTAGGACTTGTGAGATGATCCCATGAGGACTACATCAAATCATGCTTCTCTGTTTATGAGTTTTCTAACCAGCTACTCCAAGAGATAGTAACTTTAAAACACCTACTATGTCCAAAAATGTAGCTTTAGTATAATGTCCCATGAGGTACAACAGTGCAAAAGGAAGTGGGAAGAAATGAGACCGGTCTTCATTAGCATGTTTTCTGCCTTTTTTGGATTCTCTATTAACTCCCTCTAGCAGTTACAATCCAGATGGCCTCTGCCTTGGGTGATTATAGGGCATTTTCATACTGTCAGTCTGAAGTTGCAGTTCCTCGGGGTCCTTTTCAATTGTCATGAATATACTGATAACGAATGCTGTGCACTGATCAAAGCCACTAATTTCCTTCCATAATTTTATTAATGTATAACATCCCACACCTACTTAAACAATTAATTTTAAATTCCTATTCTCTCACATATTTTATATACTGTTATTTCAATTTTCCAAGATTATTTTTTTCTATTGGGTTTCTGCAGTGCCTATATAATAATAGCCATATATCCTTGGTATCTCTTTGAATTGGTATATGGTATGTATAGTTTTGTACATAGGCTTGTTTATGCACTTTAACAAGCCTGGGTCTGCTCAGTGGACCACAGTGCTGGTTGGAGCTGGGATACCCCAGCAGCAGGTCTTTAATCATTTCTCCCTGGATAGCTCAGTGTCAGTGATATTCCCCTGCATATGCAGAAATGCCTCCTCAAGTACACAGATAAAGGTTTTCCTTTTAATGAAAAGAAAAACCACACCCTTGTGTACTCAGCATATACCCAGTTCCAAATGCTTACTTGTCCTGTGAGACAAAAGATAGTCTATTCCCTCAGCCTCTAATCTGTTTCATTCTCTACATCTGAACCAATGTGTCTTTTAAAACTGTGTTTCAAAAAAATCAAATTTATTTGAAACATTCAGGGGAGAAGGTGGAAGTACTGTGTTGTCCCAAAAAAAAAACAAGCAACCAAACACAAAACACAGCAAAGGAAGAAGGCAGCTTTTGAATCCAAGGGAGGAAGTTTTCTCTATGGGTTAGGTACAGAATTATTGGCACAAGAAATATCAATATTGTCTTGATAGGGGTGAGATGGAAGAACAAGCAAAGGTGGGAGAAGAAAGTGAGAGCTAATATACAGTTGTAGCGATTTAAAGTGTAGAAAAGTCATCCCAACATGCTGAAGGATGAGGAACTGCAGAAAGTCTGAGAAGCAGCATGAAGAATAACACCAGGGCTACTAAAAGAACAAAGGACTACAAAAGCTTTCTTTTTAGAAAGGAAGAGGTAGACAACAAGGAAGGTACTAAAATATTTGCTTCTGTCTTCTATATTTTTATTTGTTTCATCCACTAGAAAGCATGGAATGAGAAACACAACTTTCACATTAGAAGGTACTCAGCTACCCCATGAAAACAGGGATGACAAAAGCACATAGGAAAGCTTGTTTCACAGAGATCATGTGAAAAAATACTGCTATTTGGTGGAGGGAAGAGCTTCTAGTAGGAGGTATTCAAGAGAAGGATCATGGAAACACATGGAAGGTGCAGCCTCTGCTCTCTTGAAGATGGGAAGGAAACATGAGAAGCGTTGTGTGCGGATGTGAAATTAAGGGGTGGACTTTAAAGTACGACAAGTCAGATTTAAACCTGATGTGGAATGAGGAGACTTTAGCGGAGATATCTCCGAAGGGAAATAGTTTAGTCTGAGTGGATACAAGACGATGTTTTGTTGTGCTTGAAAGAAAGCTATGCTCAGCTGCTTGCTAGAAAAGAGAGCTGTGTTCATGATGATGCACAGCCTTTTTGGGGAATGGCCACAGCCACGAGTGTGGGCATACTGAAGGTGTAGGAGGAAAAGAAGCACCTGTGTTTTCTGATGGAATACAGTATATATCTATGTCACGATATGACGCAGAAATGAAGGCACAGAACTCAGTGAGCTCGAAGGCAGGAAAAAGAGAGAAAGTTTATTTGCCACTTAGGTTTTATAGTTTTCCAGGGATTACCCCTGGATTGGATGGAGAAGTTACCACCTCTCCATCCACACTGGTGGAGACAAAAGTCCATCAAATGTGTCTCCTTGAGAAAAGAATGTAAACATAGATTATTTTCCTACAGAGTCCTTGAAAGGACTCCACTTCAACCTATAAACATGCAAAAAGAACCTCAGAAAATTAGAAGATTTTAGAAACTCTCAGAAGGCTTTAGAAAATGTGGGTGACATATCTAGACATCCCTTTCACATATTTACATATTTCTACCCACTTCTGTGTTGCAATTCTGGTAGAAGCCTGGCCCTCCAGGTCACCAGCAAAAGGCTTGGTGGTGATGGAGGGGGAGACCTCTTCTTATGGTCACCTTTTCGCATGCACAGCAAAGTGCCTCAAATGGAGGCTTTCACACCATTTCATTCACTATCATAATTTTCCAGGGATCTCCTGATGTGCTGTTGGCCTGGCATGAACTCAGTGACATGCTGGGGGCCAGCAGTGCCTCCCCCTGCACTGGCCCCTGCAGAGGTTGAGCAAGTGGGGCTGTCAAACTCTGCCTCCACTACAAACAGCTGAGAAAGGAACAAGCTTACATCCTGATGACTGGAGGTGAGAAATCAGCCAGGGGAAATGAAAATGGTCCAAAACTGCACCTCACAATGGATGCTATTATTCAAGAGATATATAAATCTCTGTTATGCATCTCACAAAGGAAGACAAGGCTTTTTTTTTTTTTTTCTTTCCTCATTGGTAGTTGTATTCCAGACTGCTATTTTGTTTAATCTACATAATACTAATTCTGTGAATTTTATACAGGTAAAAGATATGGCAGTGTCTTATTGTGTATTACTGACACTCTACTTTTGAGTAGATAAAACAAAACTAATGCTTGGAAGTGTCTTAAGTAATGCATGACTATTTTTTAGGTATGTTTATTTAAAGAAAAGTTAGTTTTCAAGGCAGAAAATGATTGTTTTGTAAACATCTTCTTAAAAATGCCAACACACTGTTTCTAACGGCTTGATAAAGATGATGAAACTTATAGGTCTAACTCAGATGTACTTTCTAATATGCCAAAACTGTTGATTTCTGACAGATTTTACCCAGAACTTAAGAAGCTTTTAAGATCACAACATTCACTGGAGGGCACTGACTGCTCCAGAATCCCACCACTATGACAAGGTGCATCTTCCAGGAGGATCTGTGTGCCAATGTATGGAAGGGAGACTGATTCTGAAAGAAAGGGACAAATGAAGCAAGAGCACTGCATCTAGACAAAGCAAGACCAGAAAAGCAAAACCTCAAATAACAGCAACCAAGAAACCCACCACTAACAAATCTACTGAAAATCAATGACTAGCTGCTGGATTATGAGAGCTGAAGTTAGAGAAACAATTGATTTGTCTCATATTCCAGCAAAAAGATTATCTGGCCTATCAGGACTGAGAAAAGAAAACACAATAAAAACTCTCTTACTCATTTCCACTGAGAGCTGTCTGGTTAGGGGTGACAAATAGGCAGTAGAGTTTGTCTAACATTGTTGTTAGGAATTAGAAGTAGGAAGGTGCCTGCTAATGCCATCATTCTGTTTTATAATATAAAGATGGAGACTGGAAGGAAGAATGTTCTTGTCAAAAAAACCCAGCTCATATAATGCCTGCCACGGTTATAGTTGTTGTCTGCTCTTGAGGGAGAAGGAGCCTGTTACATCTCTTTACACAATTTCTGCTGCCATGCAACCATTTTCAGAAGAAGAGCTGATATTGTAAGATTTTACCTAGCAGAGGGAGTAGAAGTTTGACATAATAAAAATCTAGTTGTAATTTTCCACTGTACCCATAGCTAGTACTCACTGGATTAGAATGTGCCTTTTCTCTTTCGCTGAATACAGCTCAGAATATTTCATTTCAGTTTCTCCAGTCTGAAATCTATGTAATGGGAAGGATTTATTTCTGGATCAATATTTTGTTTAATCTTTTTTTGCAAGCACATAATGCATGCAAATAAGAAAAGAAAAGCCTTGAATGTTACATCAAATAGTCTGGATATAAAAAGTAAATATCACCACATTCTGTTTTGACTTTAGAATTCAAAATGAATTATTATTTTGTTAAAAAAGTACTTCTGTCTGCAAACCCAGCTCATGTGAGGTATGTCCTCAGTGAACCATGGTGACATACATCATCAATGACAGCAGAGGAGATATGTTAGGAAAAGGTTTTGTCCAGCCAGCACTATATGAAATCTTTTTCAGTGAAGGACATAATCACTGTCAGGTGAGGAGAGGAGCCATAACCTCTGTCTGAGAAAGGACTGTGGGGAAGTCTCAGGGAAGCAGGATCAGTGCCTTCCTCTTCTGCAACTACAAAAGGGTACCTTTCAGCAAATTACTTACTTTCTCTTATCTCTGGCTTCCTCCACTAAAAAATAAAGATAACAATATTTCCATGCTTCACAGAAATGTTGTGAAGTTTAGAACAGTAAAAAGCTGAGATATCCTGGTCCCTTTACAATAAGCTATGTGAGTGCATAAAATTGATGCTATAGCAAGCAATATTTTTGGCCCTGTGAGTTACCATCATTGTGCTAACAATAAAACAACTGACCTCCTCAACAGCAGGAGAGACAGCACTATCAGGAAATCTCTAATTTCCCTGCTGTAACAACAGTATAAATCTCTCAAATCAGAGTATATTCAGGCTGGGTTTGAAACTGAAACACTACATAGCAGCATCTAAGGTGAAACACAGGAGTGCATCAAGAAGCACTTGTTTACAGTCAGGGTGACTGAGCACTGGCACAGGTTGTTCAGGGAGCCTGTGGGGTCTCCATCCTTGCAGTTATTCAAAAGCTGTCTCCTGCACAAACAGCTTTGGGTGGCCCTACTTGAGCAGGAATGTTGGGCCAAATGACTCCTGATGTCCCTGCCAATCTCATCCATTTTGGAGCTCTGTGAGATTCTGTAGCAGATATCAGATCCACAAAAGATAGCAGCAGATTTCCAGCACTCTTCAGTTAATACACTTAACTGATGGAAAAACTGTATATAATTTTCCTTCAGGCAAAAATCATTTGGGGAGATGTGTTGTGATATTGGCAGGAGAATCCTAGGAGTTTTGATAGCAGAAGTGGGATTTTAAAAGGTTGTTCTACATTTACTAAGAGACATGTGAACTTAACTGGGATATACAGATTTAGGAGGTTTTATGACTCTTCTGCAATCACTGTACTCTAAAAGCAGGTGAACATTTCATACCCTTAGGAACTGTACTACTGGTCTCATTATCATTGCAAAGCTAATCATCATTCCCATCTAGAAATCTTTTCTAGGAAAAAAAAATATAATATCTTCTGTAATCTAAATAATTTAGAATACTGGGAAAAGGTTTTGTTTGGATTTATTTTCCATGAAAACTTTCTGTTATTACAAGTTTCAGAATGCACTCTTTTAAGTGTAAATAATTGAAGAGTTGAATGCCCATATGATAGGAAAAGGAGAGCTCTATCTGCTCCTATGTGTTACACTTCAATATAAATGTGGCCTCTTTGAAAGTATGCAAAGATTAAATTTAATCTTTGCTTAAGGATTGTCAATAATATGATATTGACACTTAACAACTAAGTAGGCATTGGTACAGGACAAGCAAAATCATGGTATTCTTGAATAAATCCCACAGAAAAAATAAATTTAAAACACTGACAATAAAATATTCACCTGAGTAATTATTCTAGATGAAAATTAATGAAAGAAAAAAAAAAAGAAGAACTGAAAAAGTCTGTGATTTACCATCAGAAAGCCTATTCCCTCGTTGTGTGAGAAGTCAAAAAGTATACAGTCCTTTCTGGGAAGGCACTAGTAAACTTGTCCTAGATTTTGGGATAATTTTACAATATTTGGTTGAGGAAATAAAATTTAAAAAGGATAGTGCCCATGTGGAGGGGAGGGGAATTTTATTTATCTTTTGTTTTGTTTTAGTACTTTCTGTTGTATGGTATGCTCATGAGGTGACATTACTCTTTTTTTGCAAAAACCTATTTGGTGATGCAGCATGTGGCAACCCAGAGCTGAGGCTACCAGAGCCCCTGACTGTTCACACTCACTGTACATTAGTTCCCTTCCTGGCTTTCTTTCCAGGAGAGTTAAGTATGGGGGCAGCTCAGACGTGCTGAACCCTGAAGATATGCTTTGCTCCACAATATATGTCCATCTCCAGAGCACACAGGATATGTAATAGAAGCCACAGGATGGTGCAAATCCCAGCTACTTATTTTAAAGACCTATGAAATAGCTGCATTGAACAGATTGCTTGGAACCCTTACATTATAAAAAAATACAGAGGCGACTGTAGGGAGTTTGGAAAGCCATGGCAAGACACACAGTGCAGCATGACCCTGTCACATCTGCTGTTGGATAAGGAGCAAATGTTTCCTGTGCATCCCAGGAAATAATGGGGGCCTCCCCACATGCAGGTGTATTTCCAAGTATACCTCATGACAATGTGCTGAGAAGCTTAAAAGAGAGGATTTTTTTTATTTCCAGGTGTGCAGGAAAGGATTTCTCCAGGTTGTGGGGCAAGTGTTTTCCTTCCCCACAGGAAGCAAATATTGCAGATGTTTTCCTCCTCCACAGGAAGGAAATATTTCATATTGCAGTATGAATATTGCAATATGAAAAAAGCTGTGGCACTGTGTCCTGGCATGGATAACCTCACCACAAGAGCCCTTTGAGGAGAGGTGTGATGTGAGAGATCAGGTTCACCAAAATTGTCTCTTGGTTTAGTGGCTTAGGATAATGAGTGCTACTGAAAGTCAAGGTACTCGAGCTCTTAAATTGATTATGTACTGCTTCCCTGCTCTGAAGAGTACAGATTGCTCCATACAATCCTCTGATGTTAGTTCTGGTTACTAACATTCATTGCAACCTCACAGCAAAATTAAAGAGTTTATTTTTATTGTTAAAAGACACTTGAAAATCATCAGTGCCAGATTAGATGCAAGGACTTCCTGGACTGTAAATAGTCAGCATTATCCTACTTTGACTTCATTTTTTCATCTTAGCATTTGTAGAGAACAGGTAGCTCTTACATTTGGTGACTGTCCAGGGGCCAGGCTTTCTATAAATAAAACACACCTAACTCATAACCATGCAGCTAATATGTACTTGTTATCTAGGGGATTGAATTTATGCACCTAACTCTTTGTAACACTAATTGCTCTGTTGTAGGTTGCAAGGTAAGTCCTCTGTGCATAGGAGAGAAAAAATCTTTCTCACTCCCTGCAAATCAGTAGAACACAAGATAAAATTTATGCAGAGGAAAACACTTTCTTGATCATATAGGGCTAAAATATAACTTCAAGGCTCAGTTTGAAAAGAGGATAATGCAGACCAACATGTCCCAGAGGAAGCACTGTGAGACATTCTGCTTCTTGGAAATGCTTGGAAACATTTCAATGCCTGAGAGTCTCACTATATGAGAAGAGTATACATGCATATCAGGGGTAGACAGCCCATTAGTACCCAGCCATCTTTGTTTGGTGACCTGGAAAACATGATTAAAGAGAGCCTGTCTCCCCTCAGGCAGTACAGGCATCTTGGGGAATATCACCCTTAGGGTGCTATGGGACAGAACAGGAGTGGTGAGTATCCTTTAACCTCAGTTTCCTTGGTTAAAGGTTGACTTTTGCAAGACCCCTCAGAAACACATAGAAAGCAACCCCTCCCATTACATCCTCACGCTTTCCATCTTCTCTTCTCCCTCTCTACATCCCCCTGCAAGGATCAGGAAGACTTCAGTTTACAGGATTCTCATGTATTCACTGACTTCCTAAAGAGAAGCGATAAAACAAGTGGCCCATCACACAGCAAAATCAGAATAATGAAGGTGACAGAACATAGCCCACATTTCACTTGGATCCTTTTGGGACCCTTAGTCAACTTTGTTTCTTTCATATCATATCCACACACAGAGCTTTCCAGACAGAGAAAAATGGGCAGTAAATAAAAGTAAGACAAATTCTTTCTTCCTCCCTTTCTTTTTATTTGGTACTATGCTACGGTGACTCAGAACTAAAGCCAAAGTCCATTTTAGTTTTGATTTTAGCATACAAAAATTATAGATATTCTTGACAAATATAGTTTTTTGCAGGAAGTTAGAGAAGATTTTGAGATGTTTCAACATCCACTGCTCCATGTAAGGAGTTACTGCAAGTCAATTAAGAGAATCAGTTAAAAATAGCTTTCCCTTGATAAAGGAGATATTTCTCTCATTAGGACACATTGCTACGTTCTTTAACCTTACAGGGAAATAGCATTATCAGCTAAACTGCCCCGGTTTACTTTCTTTTGTCTAATTCTGTAACACCCACGTGTCTTACAGGGGAACCAGTTATGGTAGGTGTGGTGGAGTGTTTTACCAGTATTTGTCCTGGGACTTGATGTAGATGAAAATAAAGAAAATCTACCCAGACTCAGGGGAAATGAGAAAATTGTCTGTTTAGAAAAAAAAGGCTTATGCAGTTTTAGGACAAAAATCAAAACAGTTTAATTTTGCAGAAGGAGAAAGAGAGACCATGCAAAGCAGCAGATTTGGAGAGAGGTACTTGTAAAAACCGATTTAATTACATGGAAACTTGGACAGCTATGGCCCTTGAGAGTGCTCCTTGAGCTGTATCCCTAGAGAGGCGGCCTGAAGGCTTCTCAGAACAGGATTCCTGCATTGAGAACATGTCCAAGATGCAGAGATGAAACAGGGATATAGGCACAGGGATATCGGCACACAGGCCCGCAAGAGCCCTTGCATCATCAGATCCACTTGCCTGCTCCTGCAGACTACCAGGTGGTACCACTCTGTCCATCAGTTTTTGAAATCCATCTTACAGCTAATCAAGCTGTTGGATCCTGCTACTGGGTCTGAGATTTCTGTCCAGGAGTGCTTCACAGAGCAACAGGCAAGTGTGGTACCTGCTGCTCTGCAGAGGTTTTCCCCTTGTACAACTGCCGAGGGCTCCCTTCCATTGGGCTGTGGATGGAGAAGATGTCCCTGACGACAGAGTTATGGTTTGGGCTCAGCTATCAGGTTACCTGAAGCTTTATTGTATTTTTTGTAACAGTAAAATCTGCTAGTGAACTGATTTATTTTCCAGTAAAAATGCAGATAGAGTGGGAGGTTTTCTCTGCGTTCAGATATTTCTTCCTAAAACTGAAATCAAATATTTATTTCATAACATTTCAATTTAGCAGGCGATGTAGAAGCTCTCTTCATAGTAGCTTTGCTGCTGCTTCTGCAGCAGAGAAAGAAGTTTGAAAGGTGCAAGCTACAGGAAGACATGCAGCAATCATAGGCTTTTTGATAAACCTTTTTAAGAAAAAGACATAAAGGCCCCACAGGACTCAATCTCAGAGCTAGCAAGTGAAATGAGCACACATGAGAAGCCCAGAGCTCAGACAAGCTGCCTTTGATGCCGTGCTGCTATCACCTGTACCTGCTCCATCTGCAGTGCCTCAGTGGGCAATGCCTTTCTCCACCCAGCTCCATTGCAAACATTTTATCCATAGGGTTTCAGTGGTTTCTCAGCCAAGCCCATCCTCCCTCTTAACTGGTGCATGGCACACAGAGTGATCACTGCTGGAGGCAGAGAGTGTAGCAAATGCAGAGCTGAGATTTAAGTTTGCCATTCACAGAGCATTTCAAACCTGTACCATAAAAACCCCAAGACCATTCTGGTGACACTTAACACCGAGTTTATTCTTCCTCAGGCTATCCAGACAGAGCTTGCATGTGGAGCAGAGGCTCCCAGACAGGCATGCAGAAGGAGCTCTCACATTCTCTGCTTCAGCTCCTCCCAAGGCGTCCCCTTGTCCAGACTCTCTACAGACTGGGATCTACTCCTGCACTACAGACACTGGGGTTATCTTTAGGAAAGGCTGTGGGGAAGTATCATTAACCTATGAAGGGACTGGACCAGGAACCGACTATGGAACCTAATGTCTGGCAGAACATTGCATTATTCCCAGGAATTCCTGTCAAAGTATCTGCACACATTCTTGCCCGTGGCTGGCAGAGAGTTTCTAGATGTGTCACATAAACAAGATGCCTCTGACCCACACGGGTTTTCCATCTTGGTCTGTGTGCATGGAGACTTTTCTGTAGAGCGGAAGAAAAAGCAGTTATATTTCTGCTCATCAAGAGCTAGCCACTGCCTCTCGTTACACAATATTGCCATGGTTTCATGGAAGAAAACAAATATATATTTCATCTTCTGAAAAATATAATGATTTTATAGTTCCCCAGTTCCTCCTTATACAGTTCTTGTCAGACACAGGAGCACACTTATTTATTTCCTGTCTGTGTTTACAAAGTCTTGCAAATAGTCATAAAAGATTTTTGACACCTAAAATTATGATTCCAGGGCCAGGATGTTTTTCCCCGCTCCTGCTCCAGCAACACACAGCACCTGTAAAACTGCTTTCATTACCCTGCTCTTGGGGATTTCTCTTACGTGAATCCATGGTTTGTAAATTGTTCTGGATAGTAAAGCATACTGATCCCCAAAGAACCAGTTCATGCAGCCTCTCTTAGAAGGTGTGCCACAGCACTTAATTACGTTTCTCATAGATTCCAGTGCTGAATAGTGCAGCAGCTTTGTATCAGAATTTAAATTTTGGAGAATATCTGCAACTAACTGAATTCTTTTTCCAGCAGCTGCAGATGTCTGTGTGTCAGTTCACACAGTAGTTCAGCAAGAAGCTTGTAACAAAGTATTTCCAGGGCAATCCTTTCAGGTCAGCAGTTTTCAAACAAATTTTCAGACGCAGTTAAAATGTTTTATTTACCCACAGGTATGAGGATAATAAACAAAAGAATCCTTGTACTCAATATGTCTCTCCTTTAGAAATTCTTCATTTTCCTTGGGATCTGGTCTGAGAGACCTTCTTTAAATTTAGTATAGGCTTTTGTTTTTTAAATGTTATAAAGAACCATTTAGTTCATGCATTCATTAAGTTAGATGAAATTTAGTCTCTGAAAGGTGGGGATTATGCCTGACAAAAAATCCTTGAGTAAATAAATTCTTGTAAAGAATACAAGTTCAGAGGCTGTTTCTGTAAATAAGGGAGCAAGGTCCAATTTTTTGAGGTTATTTTAATTGTGAGTGAGTTCAAGGAAATTAAGACCCCTAATGCTAAAAGCCAATTAAATAGAGGCCTTTTGAAGAAATTGCTACAATGTCTGTTGCCTGTTTCCCAAAATGTTCTGGTAACTGCAGATTCACTAAAATGCCTTTAAATTTTAAAGAGTAAGGTATTAAAATGAATAAAACACTACAGAATCCCAGGTGTCCAGCTAAGATTCCCTGCAGCAGAAAAACACCCAAACAGAGCTGATTTCTTCATATCTTTGATGTGAGAGAAGGCATAATGAGCTCAACAGTATTAGTTTCTAAGGAGACACAAGCAGAAATTAGCTCCATTTTGCTTAATAAACTGTTAAACAAAAATGGTTTTGATGTTAGGCTTGGTGAAGATGAGATTTTAAATCTTTTTTTCATCTGCTCTCTGGGATGTTCTTATTTGAACAAAATAAAACTCATCTCTCTAAATTAACGAGACTCTTCATTTCAGGATCTTAGTTTGTAAAGTGTGTATTAGATCCAGTCAGCATCTGTCAAATTAAAACAGCTGTTCAATTACAATTAAAATTTTGCTAGCAATTTTTCATTTTGGTCCGTGTTATAGTCTGGTGCTGTCAAGTAGATAAAGTGACTCAGATAAATTCATGCTATCTTCATATAAAATGTCATTTTCTGGAGCTTGTTAAAATTTTGGGTTTGAGGAGTTCATTAGCAACATTTCCACAGTGAACCTTACCCTTTATAAACAAATCTTCGAGTGTTTTGCAGTCTTTTTACCATGTAGAATCAAGCTCTTTGAATACCTAGAAAAAGAAAGAAATCAACTGGCATTTAAGCAGCTTAAACAGTTATTTCTCCAAATCTAACAAGTGAGGGAGATACTTCCTCACTGGGACTTGCTTTCAAGTATGGAAAACTGGAGCCAGTTCCACAGTGAAGACAACTTCCTGCACAGCAGATTCCCACTCTTGCCTGCAGGGTCTGCAGGGCAGCAAGGCCAGTAGGGGTGATGAATTTTCCCTTGGGACACAGGGTTGCCCATCATTCCTGTTCCTAATGGCAAGGAATGGCACACTGTCAATAGACCTGTTTTTAGCCCAGTCCTTTAGCCACAGTGAGGGGGTTTAAGAAGAGCTCAGGTTTTCAGTACCACATTGAGATAACAGTGTTGGCATGCTCTGCATCCTTCCAGAAATTTTTGCAGCATTTTGTAGTACCTTGAGTTCAAGTAACTAATGCAGCAATTGTAAAGGCTAGCTGTACCTTGGTTATAGCAACTGGAGGTAGAGTTGAAAAGGTTAGTTTCCCATGTCTCCTCCATTACTAATGCCTACTTAGTCACCACAATATATTGATTATTTTTTAATTAATAAAATATTCATTTCTGTGAGAAAATGTGTTCATGTAGGATATATCCACACCACCATACCTGTCCATAGATGCATGCTAACTATATGCTTACTGCTGAGCTAAGCCCTGAGGAAGTGCAGAGGAACTTGTATTCTGGTTCCAGCAGTAACTTCTTCATGGAACTGCCCAGAGAAGTTTGCCCTGAATCCCTGGGGATGTCAATCACACCAGCCAGCCTGTAGTAGAGCCATGACACTGCAAAGAGATTTCACAGACACCAAACCACATTTGGCATCGCAGATGGTAACTTGCTATTAGGGCCTGATGCTTCACTCAGCATTCACCCCTTTCTAAAGCTGGAGGGAATATTAAAAGCAGAGATCTTTAACACATCAGCCAAAGTTTCAAACAGCAGATATCACTAACACTTGTTCAATTCCTTCTGAAATTTGTCATTCCAAGTCTAATGCCATGGTCATATTCATTTTTCCATAAACAAATAAAAAAAATAAACAACCTTTAGACCCACAGAATAACAAGTGATAACTTTTCTTTTAATGACTACATTTTTCCAAGTCAGTGGAAGAAAATTTGCTGTGTTCTAGTCTCTCTAGCTCATTAACTCCAGAAATCTGATAACGGTTTTAATGTAACAGAATTATGTTAGGTTTTAAATGGGGACAAAATAAAACATGCACAGGAATAAATTAACCTGTTTCATCCTCCGAACAATTACTTGTGCTGACCTGGAATTTGCATGGACAAGTGACTTACAAACAAGTACACAAACTCGTGGTTCAGCTCAGAATAAATTGAAAATGATTGGGAAATTCTGTCCCTATAGATAGACTCTATGTTAGGTGTCTTCGGATCTTGCTCTTTCTGAGTGTCTCCAAATCCAGAGCAGTGCACAGTAGCTGCAGCAGGTACAACAGGGCAGAGTAAGAATTAGAAAAGCACAGAAGCACATCTGTTTCTTGGAGGATCAAATGTAAAAGCAAACAGCATTAAGGCTTTTATTAATTTAGAACAGTCACAGATGTTATTTCCATTCCAACTTCTAGTGACTGTTAGTCCAGAAATCTCATTTTCTAATGTGTTTTGAGCTCCAGTTTTGGTGTTAGAAGAATAATCTCTCAGTTGAAAGGTGGTAGTCCTTAAATGTAATGGAAGTTGAGAACTGTCAAACTTTTTATCTTCAGAATTAGCTTTGAAGAAACTTCAACCCCAAGGAAAGTGGATTAAGGAGAGCTATGCAGGATGACAGGAAGTTTCTGAGAAAAGAAGAACAAAAACACTTCTGGGCGTCATATAAGGAGCTTGACAGTTTGCATTGCAGAAGTCAAGAGGCAATGAGCACAAACTGAAACACAAGAGGTTCTTTCTGAACGTTAGCTAACACTTTTTCACTGTAAGGGTGAATGAGCACTGGCACAGGTTTCCCAGATAGACTGGAGAGTTCACCCTTGAAAATATTCTGAGGCTGTATGTACATGGTCCTGGGCAAGTGACTCTAGGTGGCCTTGCTTGAGCAGGGGGGCTGAACCAGATGACCTCCAGAGGTCCCTTCCAACCTCAACCATTCTGAGAGATCCGAACAATGGGAAATGAGCTAATGTAATGATTGCTAGGTAACACTACCTAATAGGTATGCATTTGCAATGCACATGAGGAACTGCTCCTACTGACCTTCAAGTGTAACCTCAGCCAGAGTACAACTATAGGTCAGCAGCAGAACCACAAAATTTTAAAGTTACAAGTTATGTGGAGAAAGGGGAATTTAAAAGAAACTTAAACAGGAACAACAACAGGAAACAGATCTATTGAATCCTCAGGAAAAACCCCGGGAAGTCATCAGAAAATTAAGGTTTCTATCCAAAACACAGTTCTTACTAAAGACTGCAAAAGCAGATTTATTTCCACTGTTCAAACTTGGTAAAACCGTCAGCTCTGCATGGAGAGCATGGCTGTCCGAGTACCTTAAAAACATTTCTGTTATAACCTGTCACAATGAGGAAGAAAAAGAAACTATGAATGAAAATTTATACTTGAGAGAAGAGTAATTCTCTGAAAGCCTGAGCAAGGCTCACCTAAATCAGGTAATCTGTTCATCTATTCCCCATCCTTGGCAAGGTGTAAGCATACTTCACAGGGCAATGTGTTCCTGCAGGATATATGGGCGGCAGCAGAATATTTTCCACTCCTAGGGAAAGGAAAAAGGCTACTGCATTTATACGTTTTCTTCAAGATAGTGCTGAGAACTTCAGAAAATACTTTGCCATAAATATTCCAGAAGAAAAAAAGAAGGAAGTTGGAGGGGTGGTTTTGTGTTGGCTTTTTTCCCAAGTGGAAGTGTATGAAATACTTCATCAGACTGAAGGCACTATTTGGCAGTGGAAGGAGGAATGATTCTGTAAATCTGTTTTTTAAAAGTGTTCACGTGTTGGAGAGGTCTGTGTAGTGGAGGCTGGCTGTGGAGCTGGACCTCCGGAGCACCATGGAACCAGCCAAAATCACACACTGGGTTCGTAAGAGCCTAAGGAACAGGGATGAAGACAGCAGCTGTTGAGTTTGCCAGCTGGAGCCTTAGGGTGGTAGGTAGGGTACACATCTGTGATTCTAAATGTTTATCATCATCACATGCTTTGTCCTGAAAGATTTTCAGCTGCTCCAAAATGTACCAGGGAATGAGCGATCTCTGAGGCATCCAAGCTCACAGGTCTGCAGTGAGAATCTTTGTGGCTCTTCTTCCCTAAAGGAAGCAAGCAGATCTAGCTTTAGAGACTGGATGCACCCCTTTCTCCTGGTGCAATTGGATCTTTAGCCTATATCTGAGGCACCTCTCACTGCAATGTAATCTCCTGTGATATGTGGTGAAATAGGACTCATTTTAGGAGTATCCTAGTCCACCAGGATTATGCTCTGCATTCATAGGTGTGGGAATTCCAGGTTCATCCTCAGATAAAACACCCTGCTCTGAAGCAGAATATTTAAATGATGACAAAGCATATGGTAACTATGGAAAGGCAACATGATGCTATGACATGTGATGCCTCTATCCTCTATCTGCAAGAACAAGAACACCATCACTTCCAGACGTATCAGATTTTTCATCAGTTAGAAGTGCAAGTTCTGAAACATTCTGCTAGTTCTATGTCCATACAGAGCAGCTTTTGGAATTGAGATGTGCACATCCCTGGTATCAGCTAAATCAGGTTTGCTGCTGGTCTAGCACTAAGCAGTGCCTCTCTCTGCTCCTTTCAGCAATGTATCACCCACTTTTTGGGAATCCGAATTTAAAGGAAACAAGCCTGTGTCCTGTCCATCACACAACTACCCAACACAGGCTGGGTTTGAAGGAACAGCACTTCTGGAGATAACACCTGTGGGTGATTCAGAGGTCAATATTTGCTAGTGACCATTCCCAATTAACAGTATACCCCTTTCATTTTGGTTAGGTGTGCAGATGCTCCTTAAGCAACAATCAATTTCCTCTGGCTCCTCATACCACAGTGAACATCATAGAACCACAGGAAAATCCCACTGGCAACATAAATTATATAAAACTTGTAAGAACACTGACTAAGGAACCTGTCCTCCTTTCTTTTACTGGTCAAGTGGTAATGTCTTCCACTCATGAAAAGTGATCCATGGGTAACTAACAACTTCCTCTACCTTTTCTGGATATTGGGTTTATAATCCTTGAACTCCTTAGTGTGGCCATGGGTAGAGAGAGCTGCATGGGCAGGAGATGGCACTCTGTATCCTAAACAGAAATTCTGTCCCTTCTCTACCTTGACATTGGGAAAGCAGTGTTCGGTTTGGACTTAACATAGCCAGAAGACACAAACTACAAGGACAGAGCACAGCTTCTTTGGCATCCACTCAAACTTTGTAGAAGAGGAAAAGCTAGACCTCAAATCATGTCCAAGATGGTCTCTCTCCAAGCATCCTAGGAGTGTTGGAGGCCTCAGGGGATAGATAGAGCAGAGTTGCTACCCTCAAATCTGACTTTCTAATTATCTAAAATGGAAGGCTGAACCAACCTGCATAAGACACAACCCATGTAGGGCCACATACCCATCCTAGTTGTGAAGTTTAACTGAGGATCTGCCTGGAGTGCTTTCTGTCTTACTGTGACTCTGGCCAAGGATAGCAATGTATCCTTGTTTTATTTTATTTACTACATGGAAACCATAATTACAAAACTAAGCTTTAAAATTGCAAAAGTCTCTCCATAAAGTCAAACAAAAGAACAAACAAACTTCAATTTGAGAATGTAAATTTTCTCAAGCATTTGGGCCAACAGAAAAAGGGAAGAGGTCCTTTCAGCCAGGTTGCTGAAAGCAGCTAACTCATACAAACAGAGATTTCATCTTCCTACTGGATTATTTTTCTGCTAAAAGAAGCATACAGAGAAGGATAAGATGACAAAAACCTGCTTTATCACTTTACAAAAAAAAAAAAAAAAAAAACCACAATGAAGCACTTGCCATGCTCTGGAAAGTGGGATGGGTGAATGATGAGCAAAGGACAAAGGGAACTTCTGAAAGCCTCATTTTCCCAGTCAGCATGTAGCAGACCTTCCTAGAGGTTTCTCTTCTCAGTTTACCCTGGCAAAGGAAAGAATTGTTCAGCAGCTTCTGAATGCCCTGGCAAAGCAGTCAACTGTAGTGACCAAAGGTGGAGGGAATTCTGAGATATTTGAGACAGTTTTTTATTAATGTCTATTTTAGTAGCACATGATATCCCAAATTAGTTATATCCTAGAGGTAGCCAGGCACTAAATTAGAAAGAAGATCGATTTTGTACAATACACCTTGTTCAAGTTGTATGCCAGTAAGCAATCAGTAGCTTCCTGGAAAGATGCCTTCTTTCTTACAGACAATTGGTATGAGATACACTATTTTAAAAATTGCTTCAGGTTTTCAGAAAATGGTGGTGTTATCAAGCAGCATTCTGAAGAATCAAAAGTGTTGTCTTTCACATGGGATATAGTTCAAAGGTGGAACTCTGACACAGGGTGTTGGGAAGACCAAAATATCAGTGCATTCAGCAACACAACAGATTGCTGGAGAATTTATATACTGTAATATAAAATATCATATATGCAGCTTTCAACTTCAGAGATCTCTAAGCAGCTTGTTTTGATTTTTTTTCACAATGGAAAAATTATGATAGGAAAAGAGAGTAAATTAAGGACCTTTTGAATATCCAAGAGGATATTCAAAAAGAAGCATCAGCCAGTCATGTCTAGATTTTACACATAATCATCAAGATTTGCATTACTGGGTGGTGCTGGAGACACAGCTCTCTACACAGTCTTTTCATTCATTCTTCAATATACACTTACACTCACAACATACACTACGTTTATTGTGACAAATATTATTAGATATATTTGTGAATATAAGATAGCACTTGTTTTGACTGCTTCATAAATGCTTAGCCACCAGTGGCTCAGCTCACTTCCAACCAGAGGTAAGAGCAAGGAGGAGCAGATCATAGACATCACTACTTAGGCAATGTTGATAGCCAGATGTGAAGACCACATTTCCACTATTAAAGGCCTCTATCTAGAAAGTAAGCAAGTTTGCCCTTCATTTGAGTAGTCTCTTGAGATTTACATGGCTGCATAAAGTTCAGAATAGGTGGTAGGGCATTTAAGAACTTGGTATCAGAGTCACGAGGTTTCCTAAGAAAATTCCAGGATTAAGCTTATCAAAGTTCCACACTACCTAGTTAGCCTTTTATATGACTTGACTCAAGAAATGAGAAGGCTCACTGAACCATTGAAGGCCTTCATTCACCATCCCCCTCCCCCCCAAAAAAAAAA
>WEIU01008364.1:278478-314284 GCA_013389925.1 Aegithalos caudatus
GTAAAATTGCATACAGGCCAGTCAGCAGGTTTGGTGTTTGTGTTTGTACTTTCTTAATTGAAGCTAACAGCTCTGCCTGCAAGGAGTCAGCTGACAGAGATCCAGTTCTGCACAATTTACAGTTTGTGGACGTACAGATTAGAGCTGACTGCAGAGTATGCATTATTTTTTGTGAAACCATTTGCCTGACAGCTGCCTTCTCAAGAGGAACAAGATACAAGCTCGTTCCGGTTTACAATTGATGGAGGAAACAAGAAATCCTTTCTGGTGTTTGGGTGGAAGCCAGGCATGAATGAATGAAAATGTAGATCTACATTTTTCTTACACTGACAAAGGATGTATGCCTCTTTCTCTACTTTAGTGCAGGGAACAGCCTGTCGTCAGCTCTTTGAAAATCAAAACAGATTTTTGAAGGAAGCTTACCATTTATTGATTCAAGAAGTGCACTAAAATCCTATCAGCTGTACAAGACTTGAGGAATTTTCCCCCAAAAGTCTTCTGAAAATTTAAGAAAAGAACTTGAGAAATATATTAACCATTCCCCTAATGAATGATTGTTCAAATTACAGTGAAATAAAAGTTAGTGAGCAAATAAATAAAGCCATTCCCACCATTTAAGAACCCATTTTGCTAATTATGAATGTTTCAACTTCTGTACTAAATTTAGGAACTCTGCAAGAAATCTTGGCTCTATTGAAATTAATGGGAGTTTCTATAATTTCGAGGAGGTTCTAAATTTAGCTAAATGAATTTTCTCCTCAGTAGTTCAGTGCCTTCTCATGGTTTTGCTGACTCTAGCCAAATCTACATGTCATTGCACTAAGCACTAACAGCCAGTGGTTTGGGGTTTTTTTCCACATTAAATGCTTGTTTCAGCCAGTATTTAATTATTGTTCCCCATACTCTACTTTTTTTCCATATATCTGAGAGAGGCCTTTACAGTTTGACAACTCTGAATATGTTCCTAAAAAAACTGACTGAATATATTCAGTATTGAATACATAAAGGTCTCAGGCATAAAAAAGTTTACTCTGCAGTTTACCCTGCCCTCACAAGGCAGACTAATCTGTAAATTATAAAACTGTGTAGTTTGACTGTCCTATAGTGAGATAATCTGTCTACTGGTAGTCTAAATATTCTTTCAAATTCTCCTAGTCAATTTTTATGTATGTTAGACTATTCTTGTGAAATGGGAAATCTTCAGAGAGGGAAGAAGTTTGGTAATTGGCTTATTTTGCATTTCCTTCTGAATTAGGCTTGATGAAAATTGTAAGTTATGTCACAAGCTGATATGTGTAAAAAAATCCTTCCCCGATCCTTAGAATTTCCACTGGTGAAGTTGGGGCTAAATTGGGAAACAGAAAGCAGAGACATGGGGATGTCCCCAGGTAACCTGCATAAAAATAGACAAGTAAGAGACAGTGGTAATGATCAAAATGTAATATTTTATTATGCAGAGGTAAAGAACTAGACATGGTGGGGACAACCTCAAGTGAATTGTGTTCATCTTTATAATATATTATTTTTCTAACAGGAAAAAGCAATAAAAAAGTGTCAACACATTAACACCAGGACATTGATGAAGCACATCTCCAGAACAACTTGTGAGAAAGGGAAAATGGAAGAGTGATTTCCCGGTTTATTTTTTTTTTAACTGCAGAGAATCATGAAGTTTCTCTGCATCCTACAAAGTATAATTGTGCAGAACACCTCAAATAATTTCTAAATGAGATAGCAAAAGAGTTTAAATCCTTTAGGAGGTAAATCAATTAGAGCCACAAATGCATCTGTAATGCTGCTGGGATTCGATCTGGTACCTTTTTAATTTGGCTTCAGATCTAGGATTTCCATTCTTTCCCTGTCTGCCACTAAAACAGCTGCATGCCTTTCCAATTCTTTCTCTCCAAAGCACTGCAGGCAGAAAAGGTAATATCAACTTCTTTTCCTTTGCAGAAAGTAGATTTAGGATGAGGCATTTATGAATCCAGTATCTAGTGATATTTCTGAATTTGTGTATTAATGGCTGCCTCAGGAAAACACAGAAAACCAGTTGAAATTTTGCAAATCTCTCTTCCTGAAAATCTTCAGATTTTCCTGAAGGCAAATCTGCCTTCTTGTTGGAGCCAGAAGACACCAATTAACTCCAACATTAACAGTTCTCATATTCCTGTGCAGTCAGGCAGGCTTCAAGCCAGTTCCAAGTGTGGGTATGTGGCAGCAGATCACTGCTCTGGGTACCGTGGACAGAGACATTTGCTTCAGAGGGACTTGCACAGGCAGGAGCCTCTGAATTCATTGCCTGTGAGAATGACCCACAGGTTGCTCCTGGTGCCTCGTGAAAAGACCGACACAGAATCCAGACTTTAGGCTCTATTTCCATACAAGAAAGGCTTATGGATAATAACAGAGGAGCCCACTGTAAGTATTTAAACAACCTGGTTCAGGAAATACTTGAATCTCAAATTTCAGGAAGCTGAAGAGATCTTGGAGGACATGATACTCCTGTCCCTTCTGTATACTTTTCCCAGTGTTAGTTATCATCAAAAAAGGATGATGGGCCACATAGATCTGCACTGTGTCTCAAATTCTGGTATTGTCTGCAGATTTCTTGTCCAAATGCTAGGTGGAGGAGCACAGGGCCTGGCGGTTTTGGCATCCTAAGTGGCATTTGTAGAGGAGTCAGTCAAAATATGATCTGTACATCTTTTACAACTGGGCAGCAAAGGTGAGGGTGGTGCCTAGAGTAGCTGCGTATGAGAAGTTTGGTAAATACAAAATGCAGAGGTGGAGTTAAGGAATTAGAATTAACCTAAGATTGATGCTTATTGATCCAAGCTCACTGCTGTCCAGGGCTGTCATCCCTGGACCTCCTGCTCATTTCATTAACAGATTCAGTTGTCAAATCACACTGGTCTAACCTGAGTGTCATCCTCTCCTGAAAGACTTCATAAGAATCAGAGTCTGTCAGCTTGGAGAATGAAATTAATTGTTCCTCCTCCATAACTTGAAGCTGTCTAAATGAGTAAGCTGAATAAAGCCCTCCCAGTTTTCTAGCTAGCAAATTTACCCAAAAATATTTTATCTGTCTTTGTTGTCAAATTTCATCCTTCTCCTTCCCTACTCACCCATCATACAAGGTGAAAATCTTGAGATCCTACTTTTTCCTAAATATCTTTATCACATATACATCATAGCAGAGCAAATGTAAGGGCTATAGTGAAGGCAAAAGACATTTAAGTAGTAGGAGTCTCTTGACAAGAGAAGCTGCTAAAAACCCAAGAACACATTGATCTTTTAATACATTGAGTCTCTTGCAAATTTATTGGCTTATCAACTGATGCAGTATACAATAGGGATTTTCCTGCTACAAGTTTTATTTCAAACTGGCAGATTCCAGCAAAGACAATTTTGGCTTAATTATTTTCCTACAGGTGTAACTTTGAAAATCTGTTGAAATTTTCAATTAAGCTCCATGTTCAGTAACAGCCTCCTTTCACAGTGGTGTCTGATGGTAGTAACACCAAACTTCACCCAGATAAGAACCTGTAAAGATATGAGGTGTGGATTTGCACTCAAACCTTAGGGCTTCACCTATCACCCATTAAAAAATACTGGATATGATTCAAAAACTCACTGTGGTGAATGTGTTAGACCAGATAATACAGAGCCAGCTGAACCTTTTAGATGAACTATTTATTCACTCAAATATACAGGATATTTTTGGCTTAAATTCCTAGATTTTTTTTTAAGTCATATATATTAAAAAAAAAAAAAAAAAAAAAAAAAAAAATTTAGAAAGGGCATTTAAAGCCTGTTTGTCAATGAATCCTCCCAACAAGCAGACTCAGTATACCATTCTGAAGCCAACTTAAAGCCCGGCAATTAATTTAGATTTAACAGATTTTTAATTTTATTTCAATCTGTCAGAAAATATAAAATGGACACTGAATATCTAATTTAAATTATTCTTCTGTTTTGCCATGAAAACAAAGAGGATTATTATCTATCATTAATGAAATTTGATTCTTTGTTGTAAACATCCATCCCAATTATTTCTTTTTATAAAATTGAAATCAACTTTCTAGGCCTAGCCTAGGAAAGCTATAAAAACTCCTGGTGGGAAACAGCTTCACCAGGGCAGATGTAACCTTAGCTGCTGGGGTACACTGTAAAATGCCCAAGATCCTTCACACGCAGGAGCAGGCAAGGGGGCAGGCACTCACTGCCCCTCAGCAGTGTCACACAGTCACAAACACCCTGAAGGAGACTTTTAAAGTTGTGTTTGGCCTTTCATGTACATCTTATCCTTTATTTTATATTTTTTTTATTACATTCAGTCCTGTTGAGGACTTAGGCAGGGATCATTGCAAACATCACTGAAAAGACTGAGTTGTAAGAGGCTCTACCCTAAACTGTGTTGAGAAATATTTATAATCTTGCAAGCCTGGGGTATAACCATACCCACATTCTTTCTCACTGAAGTTTTAAGTGGACCTGGGAAACAAGATTTCAACATAGTACTGAGGTGTGATTGTTTATAGCACGTGTTAAATACAGAACCCCAAACCAAACTTACTGCATAAAAACAAGCATCCATGACATGAAGTACAGTTGTTGAGTTGTATCAAGTGGGGATTGAAAAGCTTCAGCTGGACTTTATGCAAAGAAAAGAGATTTTTCTGTATATCCTGTTGAATTTTTTTAACAGGATTGAAGTTGAAGACACATTGGATTTCCACAAATTGTGCAGACTTTGGTCAAAGTGTTGTGAATGCTCAATATTTTCCTTGATCAGCCCCAAGATGCGCAGGTTGAAATAAAGCAAAAGACAGAGAGCAAAAACACTGAACAGAAAAAAAATCACTATTGTTATTGTGCCTGTTTATTGTTTGGAGCAAGAACTGGAAATGTTAATCTTACTCCTTTTAGCCATGAATTACTCACTTTCTGCCAAAGACCAGCAGTTTAGAGCCATTTTAAACAAATGATATCATCTTTATCTTGATAAATCATGAAGCATGAAAAGATATAAAAATCAAGCTCTCCAGAGAGTGACATTAGGCAAAGAATGCCCACACCCCCTAATCTGTCATACTCCACAATCATACACAAATGCGGGCAATAAGAGTTTTCATGTATACTGTGAAAAAAGATGGATTTTAGGATGCTTTAAGGAGAATGCTTTCATTCCTGATATTCTATTAATGTCATGTATATTGAGACTGCAAATACAAAGCAACAGACTTGGACCCTGTGAAAATGGGTGAATTGGGTTAGTAACTTCCTGGGAAAAGAGACCTTTTCTCTATGCAATTTAGGGTGGCCCAGCATTCAGTGTTACATCACTTAGATGTTGTTTCCTCACCTGGCAGCTATTCAGAACCCACAGTTGACCACCATTGTGGAGATGACCAAAAGGCTGAAGTTATTAACTTAAACTGTGACAGAAGAACAAGGTGACCTTCAGCAAACACCTTCTTTCTTCGCTGAGGTGGATGCAGGGCACTACTTGTCCTCTGGCAAGAGGTGAAGCCAAGCAAGGACCTGACTCAGTGTCTCAATTGCTGGCAAGAGGCAGACTCCATTTCAGGGTGATGTAGACTATATGACATCCAGCTTGGTGACAGTCTGGGCTGTCAGACACAACACAGTTTCTTTATTTTGACTACCCTGATCACTGTCATGGCTGCCTAGGAAGCCCCATGACCACATAGGGAGCCTTGTTGCTGCATGGCTGTGGTAAACTCTCTAACTCGTGCTAAACATTTATATTACATAGCTGTAGAGGGCAGCCTGAATACAGCTCCCATTTCTCTTCATTGTTTAGAGAAACCAGGTCTGGTAGTGTGGACTATCAGGTGTGCTGCCCTTGAATACAAGACACAGCATGAACACCTAAATCTTCAGTACATCTGAGCAAAGACCCTAATTTTCCTTGTCTGGGAAGCCCTGGGCTAACCAGGGATCCAATAAATAAGCAGATCATTGTTGCTAAGATAGTTCTGGTCTCCAGTTCTTTCTGACCTAGGTCTTTCTATTGAAGCTGACAACAAAAGAACTAATTATAATGTCAGACATTTTTGTGCTGAGACATTCTCTGTCAGGAAAGAAATAAGGAGCATTTAACACTACTTTGTGGACAACTTCTAGAAGATAGAAAGGTGTGATTGCAACCAGTCTGCATCAGACTTGATTTACTTACTTTAAAAGAAAAGCATTCCATGTCCTAATTACAAGACTCAGACTGCATGGCAACTAGGTTCATTTTACAAAAGCATGTTTGTTTGGAGCCTTGCAAAAGTGCAAAGGAGGATGAAAGGTTTGAAGGTCAAGGTAAAAGTAGAGGTCACAAAGAAATACAAGAGGGATTGGATAAAATAAACAAAATAAAAATATACAATATCAAAACAGATGAATTTTAATTTCTCTTCAATTTAATAACCTTTATTTATTGATTAAAACTGAAAATTACATTAAAGAAAAATTAAAGGAAAATAAAGAACTTTTCTCCTTAAATGACAAAGAAAGGCAATCCTGATTATCTCCTGTTCTCTTAACCTCCAGGGAAATACTGGATTTACCATAACATATGATATCTACTCTTGTTTATAAGAAGGTTCCATGCTGTGCATATCAACATAATATCAGGGTCAACAAGGGCAGGAGCCAACTTGATTTGCAAACTCTCCTCCTGCTAAACCATGAATTAAAGCAAGTAGGCTTTGTCCTCCAGTTTCAAGAGCAGAGCCTTTGTCTCTTGTAAGCTTCAGCTTACCTTAAATCTTATCAGTTCAACTGTGCAGCAGTTTTGTGAGATCCCATACGGACCTGGAAAGCTACATGTGTAATCTCAGGATTCAGGCTGGAAGGCTTGAAGTAATCTAAGTGTGGATGACAGAGGAAACCCTTTGCTTTAATCATCAGCCAAAAGTTTTCACCATACTCTAAACAAATTTCTTCATCCTTTTTGTCAAGTAAGTAGGTTAGAAAGTATGACCCACAGATTTAGTAGATTTAGTATCCAAAAAAAAAACTTGAAGAAGTTTGCATTATTTTTGTAAAGAACAGGAGCTCAAGATAATTGCCTCCTTTGTATTCCTGCTTTGGGGATAAAAATACTAAAAATCACACAAGGTGTTTGGAGATCATAATCAAAGATTTTCATAATAATAATAATAAAAAAAAAAAAAAAAAAGAACTGGACTAATTTACTAGGAAAAGAAACAACATAGCTTTGGCCACTGACCAAAATGCCATGTTCTGTTAAACTACCTTGCATGTGCAATGCTTCTCTACTATTCTTTTCATATCCCACGGCTCTGATGATGGTGCTAACTTAAACTTTGGATATCATGCAATGCCTGCAGTCTCTGTAACTACTCTTTTAATACTGCAGCTGTTTTTTACCCCTGAAAAGAGACATCGGGGCGGGGAGAGAATATGCAAACACATCAGTTTCCTGTACATAAACCTTGAAAACTTTTTTAGCAGTGCAGCATGAAACTTTGTGTTAGTAGGTGAGATGGAAATCAGCCTTAGTTGTGAAGATTAAAAGCAATCAGGGAGTTATCTCTTCCAACAGCTGTTGGACTCCCAAAATCTTACATCAAGAAGGGGCATAAACAACTTGGTACTCAGCTTCCCTATCTCATTGTGCTGATTTACTTTCAGGATGTAACAATTATTTTGCACTGGGTGAATGTGTGCAGATTGTGGAAGTATTTCACTCACAAATCCCTTAATAAGACATTGCATTCCTCAGCCTACTGCCTTACCCTGCATCCCATCCTGATTGCACGTGCTTCAGCCTGAGAAC
Source organism: Aegithalos caudatus (assembly GCA_013389925.1). Classification (NCBI taxonomy): domain Eukaryota; kingdom Metazoa; phylum Chordata; class Aves; order Passeriformes; family Aegithalidae; genus Aegithalos; species Aegithalos caudatus. Next base: position 286,295 of record WEIU01008364.1, read on the forward strand.
AAAGCTGGAGCCAAAAAAGGGAGCTTAGCTTTTATTTTTCTCATTGACACTATGTTTAAAACAGTCATCCCTTTTAGTGTGAAACTTCTGCTGAAAAGAGACTAACGAGTGGGTATAGAACAGAGATCCAGCTACCGGCCAGATGCATAAATTCATGTTCTCTGTTCTAAACACATTTCATTTGTTGATTCATTTTCTATTCTATTATTCCAAAGTGGTATCAGTCACCTTGTGATTTATTTCTTAATAAGAATTTAGGGGAGTTGTATCATTAACATTCTGTGTAAGATTCTACTTAAGACTCTAAACATTCTAAGCATGGTCTAGCTGTGCTCCTCAATGCCTTGCACATGTTGTGCTGTCCAGGATCAAGGTCTGCCTGTGCTAACTCCAGCGTGGAAAACTCCTGAGGAGGAGGGCAGCCTCCCATGCACTCCTGGGTCCCTGTGGGTCATGCAGATGATACAGCTGATGAGCTAATCACAAGTCATAGTTTGCTTGCTGTTCCAGCAAAGCCAGATGTCCCTGCACTTTCAACCCCTTTCTGGCCTCCTACTCATCCTCTCTGGTATCAGCCTTTGTCTTTTCCCTGACAGAATTCTTCCAACTTTCTCTTATGTCTGGGGATCATAGTGCCCATTTCTCATCCACACGTACCCTCTGGACATCTGAGTTTTAATACCCATAAAGTGCTCCACAAAACTGTTCCCAGTGACAAACTCAGCACTTCAACCACTCTTTCCAAAACCAAACCACTACTTCTTCAGAAGCAGAAACACATTTTATTACACTGGGAGAAGAGCACATCTTATTTAAAGTTTTACCCCTCATCTTCTAAGAGAGACTAGAAGATGCAGCCAGCTATGTTTACACTAGAGTTATGCCATTGCTTTATCACCAGAGAGACTGTGACCATGGTGTTAAACAGCCTCCAAGACAAACTGAGTATGGATAATTGCCCCCAGCTTCCACTGCCCCTCAGATTTCATGGAAATTGTATGGAAGATTGGCAGCTAGCCTGGGCTGCAATAGGGACAGTCTAGCATAGTATATGATAAGATTTTACTGTCCAGTGACATTTCCTGACACCATTTGATGGCACAGACACTGCAGGGAGCTCTGTTAGCTGCTGGCCAGTGTAGGAACCATTCTTTAGAGGTCCATGGAGAGCATGTGTGGCTTCAGTGTGTCTCTGTCCCAGCTGTAAAACTGGGTGTTCTTCCTTTCATGGTGAAATTCTTCCTGTTTTCCTATCTCTTTCCTTCAAGGAACTTTGTATGAAGAGACAATCTGTATTTAAACAAGACTTTAAAATCATTCCACTGTATATGTCCATTAGAACAAGAGGAATAATTGTCTTGTCCCTTCATCTCTGCTGCTAAGGAATCCTTCTCCATGATCTAACAAGGTATTAGTGAATGTATGAATGAAGAAAAAAGATGGTACTTGCAAGGAAGCTAGCTGCACATATATTCAGTGAAGGGGTATGTTTCCCTGCTAATATTCCCAAAGAATTGGGCCAAGTCAGATTCCCACAATGAATATGAAAAAGTTGTGCATCTAACATCACGAGTTCTCTGCCTTGCAAGATGTTTGACAAAAAGGCCCATGCACTGCTCCCTCCCACCACACACCTGTGGGGGTCTCATGCATGTGCAAATCTGTTCCTATTAACCTGTCACATATGACAGTTCCTCATACCATCCCACAGCCAGGCAGCAGAAAATTCGGCAGAGTTGAAGATGTGAGACACTTAATCCTCTAATACACTTTTCATCATTTCAAGGAAATTTAGCATGCATAGGAAAATAGAGATGACCGGCATCTTGCACTTAACCTCTGAATATTAACATCTGGGTCAGCTCCTGTATAGGCAGACCCACCAGTTCCCATCAACCCTGATGCAGAAAGACCCATCTCTGAGATAAGAGGTTTGGTTACAGCTCTAGGCTCCACCTGAGACTGTCAGATTTGGGGGCAGCTATGGTCATGGAATTTGTAATGTCAATCTCCATCCACACGGAAAGGAACATATCACAGAAGTTAAAATCCAAGGATTATCTTGTTGCAGTTTTGAGTATTGCTAACAAGAACTGTGAAACAGTTATTAAGGAACAAAGGGTTAGTTATATACATATCTATATGTTTGAAGGGGAAAAAAAGCTTTGGTTGATTCTGCATATCTGATCTCCACATGCCTTCCTTGAATTTTTCACACGGTGGTGTTGAAACAGAAATTTGCTGTCATTCCTCATTAGAAGGCTGCACCAGCTAGTACATGGAAGGCATATGGTTTTCTGTAGGACAATATTCTCCTGCTCCCTCTCTGCAACCGGACTGCTAATGAACTTACTGCTTATTCAGTTACAGGGCTCCTCACGAAAAGCTGGGAGGTGTTTATGGCTCCAAAAGCTCATAAATGAGAATGGTGAAATTATTCCTGCTGACTGTGCAGCAGGGCCCTGAGAATACAGCTAGCTCTAATAATACTGTCCAGACACCTCATGCTTCCAAGTTAAAGAGCAAACTACTTAATTGCAGCAATACACATGTCCAAGATAAAGCATAATATCCCTTAAAAAGGAATTTCCAGTAACTTTTGTCCTCAGCTAGAAGTGATTTAACTGCACTCATAATTTTACTCTATTGCTTTTTGGTTAAACATATTGCTGGTGTTTTAACAGCTCTTGTTCTGCTTGATGATGACAGCTCTACTATCCCAATTCCACTTTTTGGGAAGGATGTGGAGACATTTTGTGCTCTTAATATGACTATTTTTTCTGAAATGGGATGCCTAATGAATTCAGACAGAATTTCTGAATGTCACTTCCCTGACTGAGGGTTTTGCAGATCCATAGGGTTAACGGTAGTTTTACTTTAAGAGGCCAATTTTTGTGTTGAGCAGTGTTACAGACTTGGACTGTTCATGTTTTCTTAAAGAAAGACAAATACAGTACTAGAGCACAAATGAAAACTACTCCCACTGTACACTTGTAGAGACTGAAGACCATTAATTAAAAATCATGCAGAACTGATTAATGTTTCACACCACTGCAGCTGCTGCAATGTGAAAAATATTACCATATTTTTCAAACCTTTCTGGACCTAACAAGATCAATTACATTATGAGGCAGAAATGTATTTAGAGTTCTGAAGTGCCTTATACTTATTTGTGATACCTCAAGGCTGGTACTAAAGAGGATTCAACAGGCTGCCTAGAAGTCTTTAAATCATAGATTCATAGAATACTTAGGGCTGGACAAGGCTGGACAACCTAGCCTTGAATGTTTCTAGTGACTGGGCATATACCATCTATCTGGGAAATCTCTTTCAGTGGCTCACCACCCTCATTGTAAAAAAATATTATTTTTCCAGTTTAAATAGACCCTCTTTTAGATTAAATCCATTATCCCTTGTCCTATGGGAAGAGGTTCTACTAAAAAGTTTGTCCCCCTTTTTCTTATAGGCATCCTTTAAATATTTAACAGCCACAATAAAATTTCCTTAGAGCCTTCCCTTGTCCAGGCTGAACAGGCCCAACTCTCTTACAGGAAAAGTCCTTCATCCCTCTGATCATCTCCATGGCCCTCCTCTGGTCCCACTCCATTAGGTCTCTATGCCTTTCCTGTGCTGAGGACCTAATACAATTCTGCATGATTCCAGTGTGTTATGAGCCCCATGAGGGTGTATCAAGCTCTGAGGGATGACCTGCAACCTCCCAGAAATGGCTTAAGAATAATTAGTGAGATGCCTGATTGGGTGTGCCTGCCCTAACCCAAGTTCACCGCCTTGCAATTCACCTTGTTAAACTGCATGAATTTCCCATGAGCCCTCTTCTCAAGCTTGTCCAGATCCCTCTGGATGCTATTCCATCTGTCAGATGTGTTTACCATAATACTCATCTTGGTGTCATCTGCAAGCTTGCTGAGGGGACATACGATCCCACTGTCTGTCATGGATGAAGATATTAAACTGTTACTGTTCCCAGCAAAGACCCCTGAGAGATGCCCCTTGTGACAGGTGTCCATCTGGACATTGAGTCATTGACCACTACTGGCTGGTGACCAGCTAGCCTGTTCTTAATCCAACAAACAGTCCAATTTACAAATCCATCTCTCTTCAATTTAAAAGAGAAGGATGTTGTGGGGACCACATTCAACACCTTACAAAAGTCCAGATAGATAACATCTGTAGTTCTTCCCTCATCCACTGATGTAATCACTGAAGGTCACTAGGTTGCCCAGGGAAGATTTGTCCTGTGATGCCATGCTTTGGCCAACATTTTGTTCATATTCACTTTGTAATTAAGAACATCCTATTGATATGACGAAGGTCAAAAAAAATTCTGTCCATCTGTTATTTGTCTTCAAACTGTAGTCCTTTAACCTGTTTCTCATGGAGAGGTGACTCTGTATAGCATTTTACCTCTCTTTAGTCTACTGATTAATCAGATGTTTTCTAGTAGCATAGAGTGAGTCTGTTGGTGAGGGAATGAACAGGCCTGCCTATCATTTTCATTAAATTCTTTTTGTTATGTGTATATATATATATGTATCTATGTATATATGTATATTTATATATGTTTGAAACTGGCATTGGGATCTTCCACCTTGATGCCACATTAATGTTGACAAGCTCATGCTGACACTGATTTCCGTGGCTGGAGAGGATATATATGTGCATGACTTCTTCCACTCAAGTAGTGTGACTAATGAACTCTAATGTACATGTGTGCATCGTGTGGGCACAGTGGTTTTCCCATCCTTGGAAGTGTTCAAGGCTAGGTTGGGTGGGGCACTGAGCAACCTGGTCTAGTGGAAGATGTCCCTGACCATGGCAAGGAGGTTGGAACTAGATGATCTTTAAGTCCCTTCCACCCAAGCTTTTTTATATTTCAATGCATATATATGATTTAAAAAGTCACTCCTGTTGCACATGGCATCTGGAATAGAGCACAGGGTCTTCATAGTCAGAATTCAGGAAGCTTATGGAATAGGTCTTCACCAGGTATAAGGAGGTTACAAGCATGAAACCTTCTGGAAAGACCCATTTATACAAATCCATTTATATAAAAAGGAGGAAATTTGAAAAAAGGGGTTTGCATTTCTTCAAGCCTTTTTAAGAGTGTTAGAAATTCTGGACTCAGTTTTCCCAAACAACTTGGGCAAACTTTCCAAATCCTGCCTTCCAAGTCATGCAACAGCACTTCAAGGCCTTCCCCCAGCATAGTTTTTTTTCTTGTATCAAAGTGTCCCATTCATCAACAACATGCCTCAAAATTATTGCTTTCAGACATTTTTAATAGCTTCGGGATGTGTAAAAGATTTCTCATGTCACAGAAGGATGTTTGGATACGGTAAATTAACTTCTTCTAGTCCTCTGTTGCCCCTTTGCTGGGATTAAAATACAAGATGCATGCTGCTGGTGCTTGACTGCTGTTGTTGATCATTCAGTTGTTTTCCTTCTTCACTTTAAGTTACTTGAAAAGGAAGAACCAAACCCAGCTGTTACTGAATTACTTGCAACTAAAAGAGAAGATTTGTGAGAGAGTGACTGACACAATGGCTGATATACAGGATGTGGTATGTCCTGAAACCTTCTTACCTGTATTTTGGATGTCATCCTTTGAGGTGATCCTCTAAATCCAGCAAAGAACAACAGGAAAATAATACAGAGCTGAAAAAGTTCACCTGGACACTGAGTCTTCCCCTTATTTATTTCAGGCAGGCTGCCATATGAACTCTTCACTGCCCTACTGACACCTGCACCTGCTGTACTGCACCACAGTCAGCTGTCAGGCACCACCTCATAGTGCCACCATTTCTCCCTTGCAATACAGTAAATGCCAAGTTTAAAGTTCAGAGGAGTAAGAAGATATTTTCCCAGCAAACTGAAAAATTACGAAGGCATTGTTTTGCTTTTGCTACTCAAAAAGTTCACCAGGCTAACAAAGAAACCTAGTGCAATAATTTCTCCTCAAAATAAAAGTAGCAAACTGCAGAAAGAAATAAATGTATTTTATGAGGCTAGCAACAGCTCAATACCCAGAACAGAAAAAGTCCAAGGAAGACAGTAGCACTGTTGAAGAGGAGGATTACATTTCCACTAAATGAATAAGATGATGAATTCAATGGGTGCCTCCTTGTTGGAGAACTGCAGAAGACCTCTGTGCTGGATCTGCTGGGATCATCTGGGATAATCTTGGCCAGTGAAGATCTAAAAGAGCTCTTCCACCTTATTCCTGCTAAGTGTCCTATAGGAGGTGTGCAATCAAAACACGTGAGCTCCAAACAGTGCTGCTAGACAATGAAAAATTTACTCTCCATTCAAATTTGTTTGAGGATCTGTTCAGCCAGATGTGTGAAAACTCTTCTGAGGGTTTTGATAATTAAGATTATGCATAGAAAAACACCTGAAAATGTTTGCAAACAGAGTCAAAATGGGATCTTTCACAGAGTTTCCAGTGAGCCAGGGTCTGCTTAGGGCTGGGGACTTCAGGGGCTGCCCACAGGTGTGTCAGGGCAGGGCCAGGCAGCCCTCAATCCTCCCTGCCCCAACCAGGGAGCAGGGCAGCTGGGGCAGCCCCAGACATCAGGCACCTCCCTGGGCAAGGGCACAGGCTAATATGTCCTTCAGCAACATTTAGGAGGTCACAACAACAACAAAGGGGTTTTTGGGCTCTGCCTTCATCTTCCCTTTTCCTCCATTCCTTTCTAAATCTCCAGGCCAGTGCCTGACTGCTGCTGTGCAGGCTGGCATACCCACTCTGAAGAAACACTGCAGGAAACCCTTCAGATGAGAGAAGGTGGGATGGAAAGCATCACTCAGTGGATTCTACTGTCAAGTCCTGCTTTCTCAGCCTCTTCATGCAGCTGAGTCACTACAGAGCAGCAGCTCACAGCTGGATTGAAAAAGCTCCCTGAGGACTGGAAACAGGCAGAGACCTTCACAGAGCTCTCTTTGCAGAGCTAAACTGAGGAGAGGGTGGGGTTGATATCTAAAGTGGAGTGATAAGAGATACTCATTGGTGAAGAGGAAGGATGCTAAATGGCTTATTTACAACATCATTTCCTCTTGACTTGCAGATGCTATCAATATTTGTGCATGTATGATATGCTTCTCTATTTCCCTACAATTATGTCCATTTTCTGCACCCTAATAAACAGATTTCCTACAATTAGAGAGAGCTAGCAGGAGGATAATCTGCTAGCACAGGGCACTGCTCTGTGATTTGGGACTGAACCTTGTTCACTTGTGAAGACCAGTCTTAGGCATACTGAACCTGACCTTTTTTTGCTGCTATTAGTTACCTGGCAGAGAGTTTACAATTGTCCTGGTATGTTTGCCTGGACAAAGGTTGGGTCTGGACACCTCTGTGAACTCTGCTAATTGAGTATTCAAAAGAGTATCAAAGACACTGATTAATTCTACTCTGAAACTGCCCCAATCTTTTTCCTCTGCTCTTAGACCAGTAGTAGTAAAACTAAGATTTGTTACAGACATAATAGGAATTTTAGCAAGCCATCTTATTGAATCCTTTCAGGAAAGACAAAGTGGCAGAGCATGATTGAATGGCCCAATTAACCCCAGCATAATATCTTCAATTGGCAATATAAATAGCAAATGCTAGAAGTTCCTCATCTAATATAATTCAATCCACTGCCATGATTACTTATATTTTAGAAATAACCAGAGCTGAGATGCAGTTTAAATACTAATTTATGGGTCTTTTTTCCTGTCAAAATAACAGTGGCAGAAAAAAATGCAATTTGAAACTAGCCCTCTGTCTAGGAGAAATTCAACTTTTGGATATAAATAGCAGCAACACCTGCCTAACCTAAATGCTCATTTTACTTTAAACTAGTTTAATTTAAGCAATAGAAGTTACACTTACTTTTAATGGGCAGCAGCTGTTCATTAAATTTATAATGACATTTGGGTACCTTGGTGATAGACATTCAGAAATATCATATACATAGAGACAGAAATTCATTAGTAGCACTACCGAGATGGCTTGGAAGTGAAATTAACTTGAAAAGAGACACTTGTTTCACCTCCATCTGCAGTTTGAAAACCTAGACTATTATCTAAGGCATATAAATGAGTGGTATTAGCCAAAACCCATCCTATAAAAAAATCTGAAGAATTTTCCCTCTGAGAACATACACACACATAGGGTATTTCTAAAAAAAATTATCATGGTACTACTGCCACTGAAATATACATTGGTTTCACTTCCATTTATATACAGAGATATACAAATCTAATATAGAGATTGATATATTACCATCAAGGCAGTGGTGAGTGCATTAGAGTTTATGCATGTGATGGTATTTGCCTGTCAGGGAACTGCTCGTTTCTAATGGGCTCTGGCTCTGTCCTTCCGATGCCAGGTGGATTATTTTTAACAGCTTCAGAGAAAAAGAGTTGACCAAGTATTATGAACTAACACAGAAAGTAATTACAGAACTCTAGCAACCAAACAGCTTTAGTCTTTCATCAGTGCTGTCTCTTGGTCCATTAATTATACATTAAAATCCATCTCCAGTGTCTTAGCTGGGGTCTCTTCTTCACGTGAATTCCATTTTTCCTCTCTGAAAGTAGTACTGCTAGGATCTACCTGTACCTTCTCTACCTATACATATAAGGTACATGCTTTACAGCCCAGAGAACTCAGCAGGGGATCAGTACTAAAAATGTTATTCCTACCTGCATTAATAAGTCAGCCAAGGTCAAATAAACCTGCGTGTATGGACTCCATGGCATTTCAAATAATCTGCAGTGAGACCTCTGCAACCTTTTTTACTTCAGTGGGATTGCCAAATGTTATCCTTTGCATTTCATTAAGCAAGTCTGTTGATTATACATAGGAATGGACCAGAACATGACTGGATTAGAAGAAAACTTGTAAAGTGACACACAAAACCAAACAGCAGCTTTGTTAGTTTGGTTCGGCAAGAATTGATGATGCAACCTCCATCTGTATTATTTAATTGTGTGGACCAATAGGAGCAGATTTATAATAGGAAAGAGTCTGAGAACTCAACATCCACACAGTACCTCTCACAGAACTTTGTTTTGCCTTATTCTCCAAAGCAGCTGTAGTCCAGCCCCACAGACTGAAGACCTGTTTGTGGTGGCAATGCATTAGCTACACTACTAGAGAACATTTTCCCCTTTAGTTTCATGTAAAGGAATCAAGCTCATGTTTAAAAAACTGTACCATGACAGGAACCAAAGCATGGTAATCATGAGCAGAGACATTTGTTTCAAAACAGTCTTCTGATCCAAAAGAGTGAATTAAAGTAAATAAAAAGGATATAGAGCAGGGGGGTTTTATATATAGAAGAGACAGCTCACACTGGAGCTGCTCTGAAGACTGCATTTGAATAGCTGACAATTTAGAAGCATTATACCCTCACATAATTCTCTCTGTACATCATTCCTTTTTTCTTTAAGTAAGTCCTCCTGTGGCAGGAAACTCATTAGCAAATTCTTTGCTGAAAGTAATGCTTATATAAGTCGAAGAAAAGCACATTATCAGAAGAATGTTTTGATTAGTTTGCTGTTCATTAATGATACACCTCTGTGGCTGTAGAGTAAGTTCTCTTTTGAAGACAACTATAACAATTGTACACAGATGCATTTTTTTTTTTTTTGAGAATCTAGTGTTCTGAGAACATTTAACGACTTCTAATAAATGTTTGCTATTTGTTTACTTCAAGTCCCCATTTAAACTCTGTAGCACATGTTTGCAGAATGACTGGCAATCTGAGGTCCCAGAGGGCTTCTTCCAAGAAAGCTAAAACTGCACAGCCATAAAAAGTCTTCCTGGTGTTAAAAGGTGAACAGGTTTGTGTGTCTTGTCAACCATGACTCAGAGGTAGAGAGTATTTATAAGCCTTAAACAGAAAACTTGCAGTAATTACTTTTTCCAGCAGGTCAACTTGGATGGTTACTATGATGTACCTTAAACTGGATCATTCTTGCTTTATTTCCAATGTCATTGCAAATCCAAAACTTTGACACTATTTCCCTATATGCACCTCTTCATCATCAGAATACCTAGCTTGTGTGACTGCTAAACAGGAGATATCTTTGTTTTTTATCATATTAACAATTAGTCTTTATTGTGAGGGGGAAAAAATTGAGTAGCTTTGCATTTTTTCCCCTGAGGAAAAAAAAAAGTGTTTAAATGAGGGTTTTATTTCTGTACTGCATCTGTGCACTTCTCCATTTTAAGGGGCATTGTGGTGATGAAGACATCATCAATGTTTTGACAACATCTACTAGCTACAGGTGTTATATCACTCCCAGTAAAAATAGCTGCCCTAGTAACAACACTCTTCCAAGCTGGTACTAGGCAGTTATATTTGGCCAGCATAACCTGCTACTAGATGGGGTGTTCTTCACTGCAATGCTACCATGTGTGGTAATAGAAAGGCCTCTTCCATTTTTTTTTTCATTCTAGAAACTTGCTGCTTCTAGGGGTAAAACAAAACAGTCCTTACACACTGTGTTTACTTCTAGGTTTTTAAAGAGCTTTATGATACTAGGATGAGAACATTTCTATAAATATAAGTAGGCATACTCTCATTTTTTCCAGTTTGTCATCTGCCTAATTTTTTCAATAGATTTGCCCCAAATATTATTTTTCTAGCACTTGGTTTCTGCTAAGCCTGGTCTGTTCAAAAACCTGCTCACAAGTTTCACTCAGCTGCTGAGAAAAGATTGGCTAGAGTAACTTACCAGTTAATAATTGATCAAAAGAAAATGGCTCTTCCTCCCAGACATCTTCTCACGTTTCCAGCCTGTAACATCAGATGAGTGGGAGTTGCAATGGTCTGCTGTCACTGCTTCCATTCCTGTTTCTACTGAAGCAAAGAGGGCAGAGAGTACTGACCAACAAAAGGACATCAGAAACACAGCATGGTATTAACAGCTCTTGATCATTAAGGAGAACAAAGGACCATATTTCAGGCTAACAGCACAGCATCTGCCAAAAATCTGCACGGAGCAGTTGTAAACACAAATGGGTGCTTTGTGAGCACACTTCAACCAAATGAGCGAGCAGGTAGTTTTCCAAATACCTTCCTAGCTTTAATCCCAAGGCAGAATGCTGTGCACCAATCAAGCAGCTCAATAGCATTACCCTATGGAAATATGTCCCCAGTGTCCAATGTTCCCTCTTTTTTCTCTAGTACCCCCAAAATGACTCCTGTTAAAACCCAGAACTTGTTGCAGAGATAAAAAGAGCTTGAGGGGGTTTGTCCTTACATTTTCACCAAATAAGAGGGAAGAAATTCAAAAGCATGGTCCACAGAGAAAGTCAATAGGAACATCATGGAGCTCTGTGGAACATTCCTTCCTGCACTGCTGTTAAGTTAAATATTTGTTTCATTTCTTTCTCTATGGACAGAAAAGATTTGAATGGCTTCAGTTTTGAACTATTGTTATGAATACTAACAAAGGGCTAGAAACACAAGGGATCTTAGGCAGCTGTTCTCTAGCCCTCCAATGTATGGTCCTGGGAGGGAGCCTGCCTGGCTCACACAGGCTGGAGATAGAGCAGCATTTCTAAAGAGATAGGCAAAACTGGTAACCCAGGGGAAAGCCACCTAAGTCAGCAAAGCAGAAAAGCCCCAAAGAGGTGTTTTACATCTTCCCTTTTTTGCAAATTCTTAGCTTAAAATCTCCTCCTATACAGGTAAGCACTGAGGTCCTCAGGGAGATGGAGATGGCCTTTCAGGAATTGCTGTCGTACCAGGCAATTTTCTCCTGATTGGAGGAGTTACACTGGGTGCTGGTTAATGCTGAACTGGTGCCACAATGCCTATGAATTTTGCTGAACTTTGTTTCTTTTCTAAACTGAGCATGATAGAACCCTTTCATTCAAACTTTGATGGGGATCTACTTCCCCTGTTGGTGTCTGCAGCTGTCTGAGATGCAGAGATCTGCATTTAGCTTCTGCTTTTGTCCTAACAGGGTTGAGCTCTGAGCATGAGAGGGCCCTGTCTATACATCTATCCCCATGCTTCTTTGTGGCCCACAAAAAAGGCATTTCCTCACTGCCATAAAAGCCATTCATTTTTGCATGGAAGAGGGGAACAAACATTTTCTCTATCTAGCGGTCGAGGAAGTTTATAGTAGAAATTATACACCTAAGAGTTACTATGGGGCTTACCACAGATAATCTGAGGAGTTCATTTTTATTACTATTCAGGAACTAAAATGGGTTGCATAAAATGTTACATCTTTACTATTTGCTGCAAATGAACCCATTTTGCCTCAACAGGACCATGCTAGTGCAGCATTTCACACTGGCTGCCATAGCTTACCCAGCTTCTCTGGGCCCAGCTGGAGCCACAGGAACAGTTCAGGTTTCTCTGCATTGAACTGTGTGGCATTGAACTGTCTGTTACTTGTGCACAGAGGGGGCTGGCTCAGACAAGTTTTGTTTCCCACCTAAGCCAACTCATGAACTCTGCCCATTGACATCCCCTGTCCTTGCAATGAAAAGCAGGCATGCTTCAGCAGAAGTGGGACCTAAATTCAGAGCACTTTCCTTCTGAGCAAATATTACAGGAATAATCATGACTTTTTGACTCTGCAGCCTGCAGTTGGACAAGTAAGTTCATTACCTTAAATACATATAATAATTTCCAGAAGAATGCAGTGCAGTTTTCCAGAGGTCTCAAGAATGATTAGAGACTGTACAGTTTTGGAAATAAATCTTATGCTTTCAAATATGGTTTCTTATAGCCTCCCATATTACAGAGCTAGCTTAGCATGTCATGGAAAAACAAGAGGGACTTTTACAAAAAAGCATTGTCAGTCCTTCCAGTTTTCCCACTACATTTCTTTAATCTGTTCAGAAGAGACTGACCTTTTTCCTTTTGTATTGGTCTTCTATTCTTACCATATTGCACAACTGAAAATCTGACATCCTTAACTTCTCAGGTATTCATTTTCACCACACTGCTCTAAGAAAGAAAATTCATGAATGGGAACTTGAAGCACCAGAGAGCCAAAGAGCTCCCAGAGCCATTCAGGGAGTTGGTTCAGGGAGCACTGAGCCCAGACCTCCTAAGTCTAACAGCAGGACCTCAGCTATTCAATCATCCTTCTTTTCAATTGCACCAGTTACCTGTCCAGAGATCACTTTCACATGATAAGTCTTTTTAATTTAAAAAATACTTATATTTTCGTGTGTGTTCATAACAAGAGAACCAGAATGTTTTTACTGAATTATGTTCGTTCTCTATCAGTTATTTATGAATACCAGACCTGTCTCTCCTTATTTAATAAAACAGGTATGTATTAGTTTAAATTAATGCAAATAAGGACCATTGATTCCTCCGACCCCTTTAATTCATTAGCCAGGCTGATTAGTTTTTTAGATAAAGTTGAAGGGAAAAAATATACCCAAGGTGAATTCTGAAACAACTGTGTCAAACTGAAACTGATCCTGCAGTGATCCTTATCTGCAAACTACAGGATATTTGTTCCACTGAACGTCAGAAGGATAAAATCTGTCTAAAGTCTCATGTTAGCAATGGACAGCCCCTTAAGAGCCCTGCATCTGAGAACAGGCTTTACTTTATTGACCATAAAAGTAAACAGTGTGTCTTATCATGCTCTTACTTAGGCAGCAAAATAATCTGAGATGGCAAATTTCTAAGTTTTCCATACTGTAAGTATACAATTTTTAATGGGCCAGTATTTTGTTGAAAGACAGTCCTCAGCACAGACCTTGTAAAACCCAGCCATTGCACCAATAAATATTCTGGCCATGTATTCTGACCTTTGCCTCTAGACTTGGGAGCTGGGAGCTGGACGAAGGCAGGGACGAAGATTCTTACAAACCAAGTGGAAATTTCCAAAGTGCTCAGTCTGGTAGAGGCTGCCCAGGCCCCAAGGGCATTATCCACAGCCCCTAAATGCTGGCTGCATATTGTGATAATGGGGCATTTTAAAGCATTTCTCCTCAGAATACGTATATCTCCTTTTACAGTGTAAACACTTAAGAATGGGGCAGCCACAGAATTGAGCTTTTCAAATAAGCCTGGAAAATTTGTCAGAGATTGTTATAATACAAGTCAAGCCAGGCAGTGATTTCAGAAAAAGGGAAACTTCCACACACTTTAACCATGAACTTGAGCAAGGTGTTCAGTAGGGTCTGGGAGCTGGGATTACACCCTGCTGCTCTGCTCTTAAGGATTTGAACTCATGGTGCCTTACACTTTTCAGGGGAGGAAAGCTCTCACTTTTAGGTTATCACATATTCTTGTGGGTAAGGGGAAGGAAAAGAATCCGACTTGCAATTTTTCCTGCTGGAGCCACTCATTTTATATAGAATGATTAAATATTAATTGGGCAGAAGATAAGCATTACTGTCTAGGTGTTCCTTTGGGCAAAGGGATGTCCCTGTTTCTATTCTGCCTCCTGTTAATGCCTGCAGAGAGACAGGAAAGCAGGTGGCTCTCCTCCTTTACCTCAGGAGAGTGCCTAGCAGCTGGGAAGGTACTCCTTCTCTTTGGACAAAGGAACATGAAGCGACACAATTCAGTGTCAAACAGCAGCAAGGGCAGGATGGAGAGAACCCCAGCTTGAGGTACCCCACCATGTGCTCACTCACGGGCAGAAAGGAGAGAGCAAAACTGTTCTTAACAGTTTTGGAGATGAAGGAAGAGAAAGGGGAGAGGTACACATCCTAGAGCAAGATAGATATCTCACCCTCACCATGGTCCACAAGAATTGGAGTCCACTGAAATCCAGAGCAATTGTAGTTCTGGGAATGATTCTCTTCTCCTGAGCTCAATAGACCCCTCATCGAAGAAAGAGGGATTTGAGGGAAACAGAAATAAAGAAAGGTAACATCTAGGGCTGCACTAGCATGCGCTACCACCTGGAACAAGCAGCACTAGAGCTTAAGATCTGGCATTCAGCAGAAGACCTGACAACCTCTGAAGAGAGATTTGAGGCAGAGGACCCATGTACCCTAGCTTGATATTTGCCTTATGGTCATCCACTCTACACATCAGTAAAAGCACAGCTTGCATTCCTTGGTTATTTAATCACCCATGAAAATGGAAAAATATTCCTTGAAAAATGTACCTGTGCTCTTTATATACTTATTTTCAAAGGTGAGTCATAGACTCAAATACCTTCTAGATTTTTAGGTTGTGCAGAAGAAATGAAAGACAAGAGATTCCTGTGGATAAAGAGAATTTGTCACATCTATGCCATACCTGGCCATCACCACTGAAGTCCTGGTAACAAGATTATGAGCAATGGAGAGAGCATGGAAAGAGTTCTGTGTCCTTCATCAGATGCAGGTCACCAGCAAGAAGTTCACTTATACAATACAAATTTAATTCAAACCTGTATTAAACAAACTGGAACTTTTTATGTCTATCTTGTAAAGAATGAAATCTTTGTCACGTATCTTAGAAGGCTGATTAATCCTTTCTTACATATCATATTACCCAAGTGAACTAGATATGAAATAGTGTCTTGGGTTTTAAGAGATACCTTTAGAAACACTCAGACAAATCTGCACACCACTATTTTCAGTACAAATGCATTTCAGACTTCACTCAAATTCCTCTGGAGAAAATAGTATTGTTTTCTTCTGGGTCAGACTCTTGCCCTGCAGGCAACATTTGTCCTAGTACCTTGTAAAACAAAGTATTTCTAAGCTCTGCCTTCATATGAATGAAGAAGAGTGGGATGCATCAATTTTGAAGGCATATTTACCACAGATGCAAAAATCTTGAATACTGACCCTACAGGTCTTGAGGCTGTAAATGTCAAGAAAATGCAATTAACAGCAGCTAACATGGAAGTGATTCTGACTTATCTCTTCTTTCTGAATTCCCTTCCTTTATTATGTTATTTTCTCTATTCTGAAGAAGTTGGCTCTCCCTCCCAGAACCACTTTTTATTAACACAGGTGGGAACAAGAAATTGCCAAACTTATTTATAAGCAGGTTAGTCACTAATTCAACGGCAAATGTGGAGTGCCATGCAGTAAAAAAGAAATTAGATGTCTATGCATTAACATAAATAAATAGCTAGAGACCTGTGGCGCTGCTCATCACTTTAATGAGGAGGCACTTAGGTGGCTTTTCTGCCCTCTGACTTGGATATTCACCCTCTTCCTAGTCTCCCCTACATGTCCTCTCCTGGTCATTAGGGATACTGAAGCATTTCTCTAATTACTAAGTTTAATTTGCTCACCTACCAAGCTGCCTTGGTCAGTAAAAGTTCCATGGCAGTTGTCAAACTGATTTTTCTTGGTACCAGTGTCTCCCCAAGCTGGGGATCATCTGGAGGCCAGTTAATCTGACGTTAGGGCTGCTTGGTGTGGATGATTCAAGGCTGAGCTGGGGGAGTGTTTGTACAAGAGTATCTGGGATTCCTTCCAGTGGTGTGAGATTTCTTGGGCATGGTGACCTGGTACTGGCAACAAGGTGCCTTACTGAGCCAAGACTGCAGAAGCTGGTAAAACAAGGGTATCTCCTGCTAAAGCTTAAAGGACCTCTCCTCACCTTCTCATAAATAAAACCTTGAGGCAAAAAAAAAAAATTAAAATGAGCAACTAATTTCCTTGTTTTCTAATACCACAGAAACTGATACCTTTGAAAGTTTTTGTTGTCTTTTTTCCCCCCACAAACTAACAAAATAAAAAAGACTCCACAATATTCTGAATTATACACAAATGCACAAATGTTTGCTTAGAAAAGAATTCAGATCCAAAGGGAGATAGAAAATAAAAAAAAACAAACCAAACCAAACAAGCTGATAGTGGAGACTGAAGCCAAGGTACATCTCCCAGACTAGTATCCCTGGCAGCTAACAGCACTTCCATGAGCAGTTATTTAAGTCATATTTTTATAAACACCATATACTTAAAGGTTCTAGAAAGACTTCATCATCATTAAGGAGATCTACTAAAACTATTGCACCAAATTCCCTTTGAGCGTTCCAGATATTTTTATTTGCCAGTGTCAAATACTTACTAGTGACAACCCTATAGCTGCTTTGCCTCTGCTTAAAGTGACTGTATAAAAACCATATATGCTACTAAGAGGAGGAATGGGAAATTTTACCTGTACGGACAACACCTTCTAACAAAAATAGAAACCTATATTTAGGTTCTGTTACTTCATGCCTGGTTAATCTGGAGAGCATGTCCGGGAGAGCAACTGGTGTTAACCAGTCTGAGGGTGTGATGCCTGCAGCAATACAAACTTGTTAATCTTAAGTTTAAAATAGATCTTCACAAGAAATTCAAGTTAACTATATCTGATCCAACTAGTTTTGTCTTAGACTAGTCACTTAATTTCATCTTCTCTTTTTTGGTGCTGGGAAAAATTAGTATAATGTCTTGATCATTATGTAGCCTGCACTGAATTGTAGATGCAGGAAATTTGTGGCCTTTCCAAAATTAAAGCTTAAGTTCAGTGAAGTTAAATGAAACATGAGACACCTAAATATGAAGACCATTCAGGCACAGTTACATGTGCTTCTGTGGCCCTTGCAGTTGTAATCATAAATTAGCTATGGTCCTGATTAAAAAATAAAAATAATAATTCCACTTAGAAAGTTTAGGAAGAAATTAATTTTCTTCCATCTTGAGCTACACTATACACCACAAAAGGTCTTAAAACCAGTGAGGATGATAATCTTTACCACTTTCACGAAAAAGCCTTCAGGAAATTATGGTGAGTATCTGCTGCTTCCAATGCTTTAACAGGATCTGTGTGCATTTGAGTTTTGGAAAGTCATACAGTGTGTTCACAAGTGCCTAGATATTGACTGTGGAGCCAGATATAAATCTCCAAACTGTATTGCCTTTATCAGGCAATCTGACTAAACAATATGTATTGTTCTCTTGCCAAATTCTCCTCCTCTTAGGAGAAAGAAAGATCCACTTGAAAAGCTGATCTGCAAAGTGCTACATTTTTACTTGTTTCCTAGAATCTTTAACAACTCTGGTTCAAAGAACAGAAAATTACATTGGACATTCAGCGCAAAGATCCTGCTTTAACTCAGACTGCTCCGTGGGGGTCACCTCTGGTGGGATTTCCTGGGCCATGCCTTCAACATGCAAGTTCCAGATACTTTCTGGTTGCCAAGAGTTTAGGAGCACTCTACTGGTGTTTGCTTGTGCTTTACTGTCTTTTAGTGATACGGAGAGAGAGGAGATCATGAATTGCAATTACCGGTGTTCTCCTCATGAAGAAGCAACCATGAGGAAAGCTTCCGCCGACTTTGTTGCCTAAAGAATCCAGCCTGCCCACTATGCCTCCTGTGAAATCAAAGCCTCCTCCCACTTTCTTGAACTGTATCTGCTTTGTACATTAGTCTTAAGAACAAATGACCTTGAAGCTGTATGTGTAGCAAAAGGGAAGAATATGAGTCCTGTGTAAGAGTCTGGAGAAGTATTATGGCTTTTATATCAACATGCAAAGTATCAACAAGCCAGACATACACATGTGCATTTTGAACTAAAAAAAGTCTTGCCCTGGAATCCAAGGAAGATGCAGCTTGCAGTACTTAAAAATACCTCTTCATGTTACTAGAAACATTAATTGTAATGATTAAAGATTAATCCCACTCTAGGAACTTGGCTTGTCAATGGAAAATGTATGGTGAAAGAGATTGTTCTAAGTCTTTAGAAACAATACTGGAAAGGCTCACTGAAGTTAAGTCAGCAAACTTTTCTGAAAGATAAAGACTGTGTGTTTCAGAATCTGAAGATCAGGCTTGCAAAACACTCCTAATTCCTCCATTTGTTTGTACACTAAAGAATATCACAGAGAAGAGGAAAAGTGTCACCCCAAAAGGCATATAGGATATTCATGAAATCAAGGGAACAATAAAGTTTGGCAAATCAGAGTGGCATAAGAATGGCAAATCAGAATAAGCCCGCTCTGAAGTATGTGGGGCACCCACAGTCAAGCATTTGGTCAGTCAAGCATATGCTCCATTACATAAATACAGGACTTGAATGGAGCTCAGAACAAATATTTACTTTCTGGTGTGTCTGTCCTTTAGTCATCAGAATGACTTCAAGAGAAGCTACTGGAGCTGTTTGCACCAGAACAGTTCATCTTCTTATGTACGGCTAGACAGAGTCACTCCCCATACAGGTGGAAGGAGAAGAATAATCCTTTCTTGGTCCTCCTTCAGGCCTAACTCAGGCTCTGTCAGGCTGAAGCAATGCTGGTGTTAAAGATCACAAGTTTTACTATTTCTCAGTTGGTTTATTAATTTTGTGTGGCTTTCTAAGATATTTTCCTCCATCCACTCTGGCCACAGATTCATATATTGTTTCAGGCTGTTTTGCACTCATTTTGAGAGTACAGCTTTTATCTGTCACTTTTGCCTTTTCCAAGCTTTTCCATGGCACAGTGGCAAGTACTCCCTTACCTTCCTCCTTACCTGTGGGAAGAGTAGGGATGTGGTGAGAAGCAAAGGGACAGATATTTCAAAATAGTCATTCAGAAACTGAGTGACTGTTACAGACATTGAGATGCTACTTATGAGTTGTGGGAAACCTCTGGCTATTATTCTCATTCCCAGCAAGTCTGGGATAGATTCACTGCAGACAAACTGGCATCTGAGAGCCAGCCCAAGCACCTGAATATCTAGGATTCCCATGCTTAATGTGAACACAAATGGTGGAACACAAATGGTGCAACACAAATGGTGGAACACAAAGAAAACCTGTGTAAAAATCCTGCTGGTGGGACTGTGGAAGACAAGAGGCTTTCTGGAAGTGTCTCTCTGCTTCTCACACAAACTGACGTGGGACTAGAAACCTGCAGCTGAGGTCAATCTTGTGTTGCAATTGGTGAGACCTAGACAAAATCACCTGGGCAAGTAAATTTGTGCCCTGAAAGTACAAAGACCAACTGAAGTATGAATGACACATTTTTTTCCTGTATGATTGACTGCAAAATGTCATTCTTTTGCTTAGTTCAGAGCTATTTAAATATTGGCTGAATTTTCCCTTATTTACGTTGCTTCCACTTGGTCAAAGTGGCAGCCCTGCTGGTGGCCACAGCTAATCCTTAGTTGAGAAGAGAAAGCAAGCTCCTCAAAATCTGTCCATGGAAAGTACTAAATGCTCACATTCACTGACAAGAAATAATGCAGCAGGCAGGTCTGCACAGCCCTTACACTTCTGCTGGCAGCACTGCACGAGGCACAGTGGGAATGGCCCTGCAATCCAGGTCGATCTCAATCAAAAAGTAACAAAGAACTTAGTGAGTTTGGAAAGAGGACTGTGAGGCTAAAGTTGTAAACTGATAACAGGCTGGACACACTGCACTGTTGTGTTGTGAAAGACTAATGTTTAGCTTCTGTTTGCTTTAACTTGCTAACATTTTCCATTTTCTGGCTGTTGTAAATGTCATTTCTTTCCACAGTCATGAGGTGAGGCCCTGATCTTTGCTCAGAAAAGGGTCTAGCTTTTATATCAGACCTTCTAATCATAATTTCACTGCAAACCTTGGACAATTTTGATAAGTGGCTATGTTATGAATTGTTGGAAGGAAAGCTTCCAATCTTGAACTTGAGTGCAGGCATGTAGAACAGATCGAATTTTGAAATAAAACAAAATAAATGCTATTTAATGTATCATTTACAAGGTTCCAAGAAGCCGCTGTGCTTATCAGATGCTGCAACGATTTCCAGGAGCTACTTAGAAGAAGCTGTCAATTCTCTTCAGAAGTAATATGCCTTAGAGAATTTAAAAAGAGATTCCTTACTAAAATTCTCTTTTCTAATTTTGAACTCATCTACAAAGTAAAATATTTAAATTTCTAAAGAACTTTTTTTATTATTTTTAATTGATCGGGGGGATGGAAAACAGTGTTCTAAAGTCTCCTTGCTCAGTGAAATATTCTATATTCCTGATAAAATCACACACATATTTTAATCTGTGGATAAGAAAGAAGATAAAGACGATGGAAATATGAAATGTAGAAAAAGGTAAAAATAGAAGAATGCAAAAATCTATGAAAAAAGAGCTCATATAATTTGGGAGATAAGCAGCACGTAGAAGAGTTATTCTCCTTTTGATATACAGGATTACCAGGCACTGACCTTCAGTGAGAGCTGTGCATAAGAATGGACTTTACAGCTGAATTATAGCTATGATATTTGTGTGGAAAAAGTAAACAGAGTTACATGCCTTTTTTTTTAGACTTCTAGCTTCAGTAATAAATGATCACACGTATTTTTGTCCATACCAAGAACTCACAATGGTGTGCAGCAGCATGCAGTGACTGAAATTTTTATTACAATGTCACTTGCGTCATTTTTGCTGAGCTAGTTTTGAGTTCAACACTGTTGGAAGATGAACCTGTTCACCTTATAATATTGTTTGCTTTATTTATTGTTTTTTTCCATATTACCCTTTGAGACTCACACTGTGTAATTTTATGGCTTTGAAGTTGTGTAGGTTGACCTATAACTGTAATAAAAGAATTTGGAATGAGATAACACAAGTTTTTCCATTACTTACAAAAGGTTGGAGCTACTTATTAAACAACTTCATATTCTGTAACTTTGCTAAAATGAATATTTTTAGCAACTGTTGCACTGTGGTAGATCCTTGCAGTACACAGATTGTATGGGATAGGCCTGTGCTGTGAACCCAAACAAGAAAAGACTATGGTTTATATTTTTAATTCAACCTCTATGAAGAACACTGCATTTCCTAGTTACAAATTAACAGTATGTGATCATCCTACATAACTACTCTGGGACACAGGTTGTGTTTGTCATTATTTATGCTCTTCTTAAAGAGCACTGAGTTCAGTTCAGATGATGCAAAGAAAACAGAGAGGAAGATTTATCTCTCATTCTGTCCCCAGGGGATTGACCCACCAAATCATTCAGCATGGACCCCATCACATCTAATGTACCATCTAAGTTCCATGCCTTTGGCCACACAATCAGCTTTTCCTCCAAGTAGAACAGTGCCCTGTGGATGTGCCTGGACTGCAGGGCAGGTGTGCCCCAGGGTGCTCCCCACAGCCCTGCTCCCCCACTCACCAGGACAGCAGGACCTGTGGGCGTACTATTTTTCCTTTCAGCTGTCAGCTCAAGTTTCTTTGCAAAAAAAAAAAAAGCAGCCAGTGCTCAGGAAGTGAGGACTCTGGGAGCAGGGACCACTGACACACACCCAGCTCTCCTCCCACTGCAGAGCTAATGCTCGGCCATGCATACTGCCCTGCAAACTAAACAGTCTGAATTCTTCAGGATGTAAAGTGAAAGTGTCCTAAATACTCAAAAGGAGCTCTAAAATCCTCCAAAGAGGCAGGCAAACCTTCTAAATTAGGATCCTAAATTTCCAGCTGTCTTCCAGTAAAATGTCTCACAAGGTGGATCTCTGAAAGCTTTAGTAACTACCACTACTATTAGTAGCACTAACATCCCAGATAAGTACTTGCTAGACAATTAAACTCTGCTGGATTTTCTTGGCATTGCATGCAGTTATACACTATTCCACCAATGAAACAGGAGAAAGATCCAAACAAAAAGAAAATAAAAACCCAGTCTGTCATATAGCAACAAAAGATACTAAAAATCCCACTGAGACTCACTGAAAATCGAGGATGAACACTGATGTTAGTAAACACTGGATCAGGCACTCATAGGTAGCACAGTGATCTGCAGCCCATCCCCAGTCAGTCTGTGCCACGGAGAAAACTCAAGGCAATGTGGCAGGAGGAGCTTTGGCCACAGCAGTAACTGCACAACAGCTCACAGGCCACCAGGGTAAAGGTATTGTGGGATTGTGGCAGGTGGGCAAGAGGAGCTGCTTTTCCTGGCATGAGTTAAGTCATCCCCAAGCTGCTTTCTACTGGTATGAGTTAGGTCATTCCTAAGGCTCTTTACAATCTCATAGCTAGCCAGGTACTTAGCAGCAAAATACAAGAAAATACAAAGTTAGGCATTATCTTGGGAATGCTGAGGGTAAATGCAAGAATGCTGCATGATTTCACTTGTTTTCTGCTTGGCTATAGTTGGTCTATAGTACTGAACAGATCAAACAGATCCCATCCATATCAGGTGCTATTTCTGGTGGTACTGATACACTGATCACCCAGTAAAACTTTTCATGCATGAACATGGTGTTGTGTTCCTTCAAACAAAAAAAGCTGTTTCCCTATGTCTGAAGCCACAGGCTATCATGCTCCCAGCTCTTGGGAATGGATGGGTTGGAGTCAGGTCATTGCCACCTGTGAGGTCTGTGCTGGGCATCCATTTAATTTGTGAAGGAAGGGAGCTGCAAAGTAAAGGATGAAATGTCTGTTCTGATGTCTCTGAGGGTCTTACAGGGTGGGAAGACATGGAAAGCATGGTTGCATAGACTATTTGCCTTCTAATGCTAACAAAGCTATTGTTGAGAACTGCCTTGTCATTATCTTTCTTCTTGGAAAGATGAGACTGTAAAGATATAAAGTAGATTAGAGAGGGATGAATTAGCCCCTGGCTTCACCTGTCAGAAGGTTAAGGCTTGGATTATGCTGTAATCTGAATTCACAAGTGACTCATCAATTTGCAGTTTCTATTAAAATATATTTTAAGTACTCAAAATTATTTTGGACAATTCTGTCTTATGCATGAAAAATACATTTCTGTCGCTATATAATACTGTCTGTAAAAACCAGCAAAGGCTCATGTACTACACTATTTACATAATATATTTCCTGTGCCAATAGTGGTTTACCATAATGACTGTATAATCCAAGGGCAGCTTAACACAGAGAGTGCATTTCAATGTTGCATTTTCTTTTTCATTTTTAAAGAACACAAATACTGATTGAAATGTAGATAAAGAAAAAGTGAGCAATAAACTATGCTGTAGTATTAGCTAAATATTCTGAAAAGACATGTTCCCCCACCCACAGGCAGCCATACTTGGTGGTAGTTGCACACACCTCAAGCTGCACTTAAGCCCAACACTACCTCTGCAAATTCTGCCACAGCCCAAACCAAGTACCAACACTGTTCCTGCTTCCCTGCCTGGTTTATGTGTCAGGAGTAAGCTTGGGGATCTTATTTCAGTACCTGGATCAAAGATTTACAAGAAAAAAATCTTCCAAGGCTTGGGTTCCAAGGATCACTTTATAAAGCCCTAGATCTTATCTATCATCTGGTTTGTACATCTGTCCCCATTAAGACTGACAATAGCAGGATATATTATGCTATGCTGTGCTATGCTCTGTATAGGTACAGGTGTTTTTCCCTTTTCAGAATTAACATAATCTTCATATTTTTTCTCTTATGAAAGACTTCCAGTTATGATATTTTTCAGATATGTATTTTAATGTAAAAGTGTAGAAGAGCAAGAGAGACCTTCTCTGTATCATGAAAAGGTTATAATCAAAATCTCTGAAATTACTTGCTTCAAAATGCTTCTTACTCTTATGGTTCCATATGGAAAAGCTGGTAACTTCAGTCAAAGACCAGGACTTCCTTCCACATCTCTCAGGAATGCCTGTGCTGCTAATAGTCACTAACGGTCTAATAGGAAAGAAGAAATTCATATGGTAAATCCAGCCACAACTCAGGATCAAACAAGAATGTGCCCTTTCAAAAGAGAGATGACAAAGGAGTCCCTGCCTTTGATACAACTTCCGATGATGGACTGAGAATAGTTAAGTAAACAAGTTCTGTGGTCCTTGTGGAGCTTTTGTGTCCTTCATGTTGGACATGTTCATTTGAAAGTTCTTACATTTGCATCTCTTTTGATCTCTGTTCAACAAAATCAAGTTTGTGATGCTTCACATGATGCTTAATTTTTTATGTCTTCTGACTGAGAATTACTTGCCCTATTATTTATTTGGGGATACTCTAAGTTATACTTGGCATGTTTGATTTCTATACATCTTGAGAAACCGTTGGACTATTATCATTAGGTGCTTTCCTGAGAGTGAAGAGAGAAGTCTGGTAGTCAGAGTTAAGAAGTCTCAGAAAAGTCACATACAAAAAAAGACACTAATAAAAGGCATTTAAAAAAAAAATGTTTCCAAAGAAAATCATCATCACTCATCATCACTGGGTCAAATTCCTAGCTGTCTTCAGTGTACCTTTTCTGATTTCTGCCAAATATGGATCTGGCTCATGTAGCTCTTGTAGAAATGAACGACGAGGCTTGGGCTTCTCAGTAAAGTAATTCATTAATCAATTTGTATATCTGCTTATCACCACAAATATAATTTCTGAAAATGAGAAGAATTTTGTCCTTGAATAAAGCCCTCTAGAATCATTGGGAAGATTTGCATGGACTTCATTGGGTTATGGATCACATCCTGTATACATCTACATTTTTAAATCTTTTCCAGTGCTTCCTCTTTCAATGGAAATTAATAGCTTCTTGAATTGAAATGACCAGTTTCCGATTTAGTTTTGCATAAGCAGAGTCCAGTGGGATTAAATATGAATGCTGGCTTGGTTATTCATTAATCATAAAAATATGGTGTGCAGTTAGTTATGTAAGTGATTATTTTTGCACAGAAATGTCTGCTACTTTTATGCCTGTGCAGAAGGATCATGTCAAGTGCAGCAGAGAACTTAGAAGCCCATTCACCTTGATATACTGTTTTATAAAGAATACACAAAGATGCATAAAAGCTCTGGAGCCAACACTGAATTTGTAGATGTTAGCATAATGAGAGGTCAACGTGTCCAAGCATCTGCATTCAATTGTACAGTTACGGGGAGAAGCAGAAAAGTTCATGTAAGACTTATTTTAAATCCTCCTGGCCACATATGACCTATGTAAAATATTTTATTCTGAGAACTTTTTAAAATGTAAACATTGCAGCTCCTATTAGTTTAAAAGTCTGATCAGTCAGATGAACAAGGTTGAGCTGGCCCCAAACAATGCGAAATTCTTTGCTCCCATTCAGCTACAGTCTTTTGGGTCAGGGAAAAGGGACAAGAACAAGATGCGATGTGCCATTGGAAAATGGTAAGCAAGGAGCAAATCAACATCAGATGCAAGTCAGAGGTCTATTGAAACAGGTTCAGTACTTGGTTTCTTTTCCTGCAGGCTTGCTGGAAGCTGAAATTCTGCACTGGACAGGGTAATTCAATACACTTGGCATATAAGAAGTTGCCTCACTGGCACAGACATCTTCTATCTAAAAATGAAGGAAATGCTAGTTCCACCTTTGTCTCCTTCCAGTGTCCTTGCGTCACTGGCACCCCATTGTCTTTTCAAAGTACAAAGAATAATCCCAGGCTTGATTCACTGTGCTTCCATTTGTCGAGGCCAGAGCTCTGTCATGTCCTTGCTCCTTGTAAAAATAAGCCTCATGAATTCTCTCTTTTCTGGTCATTATTGCTACTTTATGGAAATGGGTTAGTTTCAGATTTTTATTTTCAAGAAAAGATGTAGGCAGATTACAAAAGTTTCATCATATGGCTCCCACTGAAGTTTCCTTTTCTATGGAAGTCATGCCTGAAGGTTCCTAGATGGGAAATTGACCCAGTCATGATTTTTGATTTGTTTTTTTACACAGTGAAACACAGAGCCTGATTGTAAGGAAATATTAAAATTTCTTTAGCCCTTTTGCAAGTATAATGGGCATTTGTGATGGCAAAACTAGTCTAAACATTTTTCACTAATACAAACATTTTAAACTGAAGAGATTAATAATCAGTTTCTTGTGCTTTTTCTCTTAGTTGCTGCTTTGTTCAGTAGTTAAAACAACACCAGCCAACCTGGTGCATCTCTTGAAGAACTCACAGCCAAACAGCAGTGCCAGAAGGAGAGAGGGCTGCACATAACAGGTGGAGAAACAGGAGAATGGAAAGATAGAAGGAATCAAGTATAGGGTCTCATGATTACTTAATCACTATGTCCACATCTTGTTCCATAATGCATACAAGATTTCAGCCACCCAATCTACTGAAATCCCTCTCACAAGATGTCAGCCTTTAACTAAACATCCCCCTCTCATCCTGATGGGTTATCTATCCCATTGGCATTTTGCTGTCTTCTGCATTATCCTGTTATTTTTTTATGCTCACGCTATTTGTGAGCCTTAACATACTACTGTCCTACTGTTAGACATGCCAATCACTTAACACATAGAGATTTCTGGGTTTCCCAGCTGTTTGCATCTCTCATCTTTACTGTACTACCTACTGCATTTAGCAATGTTCTGTCATCTTGACCATCAAACCATCATAACTCACTGTAGTATTTGAAGGATACTGCTGGAAGGAGAAATGCAGTTTCAGTGCTTCAGAGTACCCAGGAAGCCCTAGTGACTAAAACTAGTCATCCCAAAAGGGACTTAATCAGCACTACCAGCACAGCACTGCGTTTCCCCTGCAAAAGGACGATTTTTGTAAGCTGCCCTGTCCCCTTCCTCCAACTCACTGCTTATAAGGAGAGCAAGTCTCCAAAGCTGGTCTATCAAGAAAAAGCTCTTGCTCAGTCAGAGCAGATTGTGGTAGTGTCCCTCATGCCTCTGCACGGTTTCTATGCTGTCTCAGTATGGATATCTCAATATCCCACTACATGTCAGAAGGAATATCAGGAAAAGGGTTGCAGCTCTTCAGGGACCAGCTCTGTGCAAAGCTGTCTTCAGGCCTGGACTGGGGATGGAACAGTGAAAAACGGGTTCCTTGCACTCCTCATGGTGCCCCAAGAGTTTTCGGGGGTTTGTTTTTGTTTTTGTTTTGTACTAGGACACCCTGAGGTTCTGCAAGCCACGCTCCAAAATTCAGGATCCTCTTCCACATGGAAACCCTACGGCTAAACTGGGAGGCTGCGCTCACCCTCTGTCCCCACGTCTCCTGGGCATTCCCTCCACAGCAAGGGATGCGCAGTAACTCCTGAGCGGGCGGTTCAGCGGTACTCTCTCTGCTCGGGGCTCCCCGCTCGGCATCCGCACACCCCTCCCACGTCGAGGGGTGTCGATTCCCGAGGGCTCCGCCGCCGGGCCG
>WEIU01008364.1:314658-339340 GCA_013389925.1 Aegithalos caudatus
TGGAGAACGGAGAGAGAGAGTTTTGGAGGGAGCGGTGACGGCGACCGTAACTCTTTCTGTTGTAGGCAATGGGTTCATGGACGGGAAGGAGCTACAAAACTTCATCCAGGAGCTGCAGCAGGCACGGAAGAAGGCGGGCTTGGTAGGTTAATGTTTCGCCCCACTTTTCCGTCTTCTTTGGGAAAGAAGAGTTTTCTTGAGCAAACTCCAGTGCCCCGGTTCCGTCTGTTCTCTCTTGCCATCACACGGTACATAAGGCTGCCGCACCGGGCAAAGGAAAACAGCTTGGTTAGAAATGAGCAGGTTGCAAATCAGATAAATCGTCTGCTTTTGAAAGGTGAAACCAGGGTCCACCTCACTGATGAGCGGCTCCCGCTCCGACCCTGCCAGGCAACGAGCTGATACTTTTCTCAGTGCTTAAAAAGAAAAGTCATGAAAAGTATGGATGCTGTCTTTTTGTTTTGGATGGGACCTTATCCCATTGCAATTAATCGTATCTGATCCAGATACGTACTCGTTAAAACTGACGGAGAGAGGGGAGGAGAGAAGAGGAGGAAAAAAAAAAAAAAAAAAAAAAAAAAAAAAAAAAAAAAATGGTGGGGGGAAACCCAAGACTTCAGGGTAGCTGGACTCTTAATTTCACACCTAATGGGCAGCACGGGCTGAAATGCGTTTCTGCCCCTTGGTGGTCGCTAAATAGATCTGCAGATACTCCTAAACACTGCTCTTCACCAGGAAATATGAGTACCAAATCCTGGCTGTTTAAATGGCTCAGAGAGACAGGGAAGTTTTTGACAGTGTTGTCAAAACACTTCTGTGTATGAGTTATCGAAACATTAATTATTCACTTCCTCCAAACCATACCCGTGCAGGGCAGAAAAGAAAAGGGAGAAAGAAAGAAATTTAAAATTCCATGTAAAAATGCAGCGTTTAGCATCAAAACCCATTATATAACTTAATGTAATTGATCTAAATGAATCTATGCTAAAAGACTTCTGGAGATACAGAAAAAAAATTAAATGGATTATGTATTAATAGATTAATACTTTGTAATAAGAATGCCTCCAAACTGAGAAATAGCTTTTCAATAATTAACTTTGCTTTGAAAGTTCCTATATATTTTAGACATAAATGCAGAAAAAAATAGTTAATATTAATCTTAATAGTTTTTGTGGAAAACTGTATCATATAAATTGTATGAGTACAAATTTTACACATATTAAAATCTGTCTCCCAGTAATGCCTCTAATGTTACTGCAGTTTAGGTAGCAGTTAATTCTTATTAGAGACATTGGTGTAGGCTCTCATTTTGCTGAGCTCAAGTTCAAACTAAAATTAAAAATAAAATAAAGCAAAATTGAAGTTAAAAGAAAAATCAAAACAAAACAGAAATTTGGCAAAGGAATATGTTTTTTTTTAAGAAGGAAAAAAATCTATTTTTTTCACAGAAAAGATTAAACAACTTCAATGCAGTTCAAGTACTGCAACAGAACAAATCTCTCTTCTATGCTAAAGTGCAGGAAACTTAAGTTTGCTAGGTAGAAAGAAGATATCAAAGCCTCTTTATATTTAGTATGAACGGCATTGTTAGTAGAAATGCTAATATGCTATTGAGTAGCTTAAAAATTAATTAGAAGCTCAAGGAAAAAAATATTTATAATTTTAAGGTGAGGATCTTTCTCAAAGCAAGTGTGCATCTCTTAAAAACATAGCCTAATCAAAGCAACATAGAAACCCTTGTAGAATTATTCTTTTCTGCTACAAATGTTATAATGCATGTGGGTTTTTTAAAATAACTTCTGCCGGTATCTGATGCTGTATTCTAAAAATGCTCAGATGTTTTAAGTTTTTCTGTCCCATTTCTCTGATTCAAACCTAGCTTTGGAGTGTTCTGCTGAAAAGAGGAATCTACTGTAACAAAACCAAATTCAGCCCCTGGTCTGTGGACTCTGGAGTACGGCTATATGTTATCCTAGGTTTCAAATCTAACCTGATTCTTGCATTTGAAGGCTCATTTGCTAAACAAACATCTCATTAGATCATTTCTTGTCTCACGGGATACTAATTCAGTACCTTTGAATATCTATGCTTTTGCCAGAAGGGACACATTGAGAAACTAGTGTAGGTTATAAGTAATTTCCTTGTCTGTCCTTCTTTTAACACCCCAAAGCTTCTTTGTCTTCATTAACTTCTGCATTTCAGGTCACTCTTCTGCTCACTATTTTTGAAATATTCAATTATGCATTCTTCATAGCTGGATTTTACATCAGTCATGCCATATGCATTAAAGAATCACATCGATGCTGTCATTGAATAGGATGGTTTAATATTTCCCAATATTCTTCCCAACTACAGAACTGTTCTAATTATGTTCTGATGCTAATCCTTGTATTAATCCACTCAGTAAGCTTTGTACTTTCACAGCTGCTTTTTCTCAGACAGAGAAGTAGCATGCAGCTTGATTCAGACTAGCCCCCCTGAAAGGGGGGAATGTCTACTCAGAAGTTTTAGTGCTTGGCCTTTGGTAACACTAGGTCTTTTTACTTCATGTGTTATGGTAGATACTGAATTGATCTGGTAAAACTTCAGCCGTTTTAAAAGAACTCTTTTTCAAAGACAGATGCTAAAGTGTTTTAGCATAGCTTCCATTGATTGTGACCCACATTTATGCAATACGTTCTCTATTTGGATGTGCCAATTGCCAAAAGAAGCTCTGGGTGTAAGTGACCAACGCAGAGGTTGATAAAGTGTCAATAGGTGGATTTTGCCTGAGCTATTTCACATGCATTTCTCACTTTCCCTGCCTATATTGATAATCACAATATTTCTCCTCAGAATTATGTGATTTATGAGTACAATTATGTGGGTGTTTCTGTCATGCCAACTACCCTTACACTTTCAAATCTTATGAAAAAAAAGGTAATTTTTTCCACTTGTTAGAAAAGTGTCTTTTCTGAGGTGTCTGACTGAGGTGTGAAGGGCTAGTTTCTTCATTTCAGAAACTGAGCACTGCATCTATATTAGGTTTATGACTAGACTTGGTTAAATTTATGCAAGTCTTTTTGACCAGAAAATATTTATTTGAATAACATAACTCAAATAACTCTTCAAGCATCTCATGAGAAGGAAAGGTGAACACCAAAAACCTCACCATAATTTCTGAATAATGAACTAGAGGATAAGTTTCCTGTTTTGTTTAACCTGTAATCAACTGTGCCTGCTTCAATGGCTGGACACTGTCTGGCATTACAGAGCTGCTATTAGAAAGATTAGTAAAATATTTAACCGGGACTAATTAAAATCCAAGTGTCTAATTCTCCATTCTATCTGCTAAGCAAACTTGTCCCCACTTTGGGATCATTAGATGAAAGGTGACTTTGAAGTCCATTATATTAATAACCACATCTCTAATTAAAGCCATGGCAAATTACTAACCTGCTATGGATGACTTTGACAGAAATAGGATACTAGGCCGTGACTGTATCAGCTACAAGGAACTGACATTTTAGTTAGCTTTGGCAGGTGAAATTTGGGACAAGCTACAATGGACTTTGTACAGCTGAGAGTCCCTGTATCTCCAGTGAGAAAATCACTAAGGTCTTGTATAATCAGATCTACTATAACAACTAAACCTTTAATTTCCAAAGTCTGGTGTAACTTCATCTATAACTGTAGAATTGCCCATTGTTTCAATATAGCTGTAACCCTGTTCTTGCTGAATGGTTTCACTAGCTTCCACCTCTAAGAAATACAATGAAAATTAGAAGTTTAATCAGTATTGAAGGTTAATGACATCTCATATCAAAGAAAGGCAGGTCAAGTTGAAGTGTGAAATCAAATATTTAAATATTTACCTCAAAGCTGGCACTTTTTGCCGCAGCCTAGAATGAGAATAGTCTTTAGAGAACAGATGTATAGCAGGGACCATCATTTATATGGACGACAATGATGGCTTTATTCTGTCAGATTTCAGGTATTGCTTAAAGTATTCTACTGCCTAAATCTCCCTTTCTACATTTAAGCAGTGACATTTTGACTCTGTTTCCATGATAATGAAATACTAAATATGAAAAATATAATATTGTGATGAGATCTTTCAAGACTAAAATAGCATCTATTGTTCAGGAAAAATCCACTCAAAGACATGGAAAGACTATTTTGGTGTTCAGATGTATCGTACTGAAAATTTTTCCTTATTTTGAAAGATTCTGCACTGCCTTCAAGTTACTAATTTAAAAATGAAAACAGAAAATGGAGTAATAATTGCCTATGAACTTCGCTGTCAGCATCTTAAACAAAGGAACTGTTAGACACATCTTCCAACACATCTGTCTTTATAATTTTTTCATTCTGTAAACTAAAATAGCGTTCTAAGTATTTAGATGCCAATCAATCACTCTGGCTATAATTCCCGAGGAAGTAAAAATTATCACAATGGCGTTATTTATGACAAAAAGCAATGCTCATTTTCATTTAAACTTGGCAAGTATAGCTGCAATGTGTGAGTACTTCATTAAATGTGGTATATTATTTGGCAAATAATAGATTATTCAAGTATGTTTACATACGTTTCTTGTATTTTCAAGTAATAATTCTATCATTGTAATTTTGTAGGATTTAACACCTGAAATGAAAGCTTTTGTGGACCAATACGGGAAATCTACTGATGGCAAAATAGGTATAGTTGAGGTAAGACAGTTACTTTGTAATATTACTTGAAGAAAATAGATTTAACACAGAATGATGTGAGCACAATATGCCAATACATTGGAATTTAGATACACAGAATATTTCTTCCTCTCCGTTAAGATCTTTATTTTTTCTTTTCACTAACAAAAGTTTTTCATTAAAAAGTTATGTATTCCTTACCACATTCCAGATGTTTCACCACAAGTCATTTAAGTTTTCTCTCTTTATTCAACACAAATAAGCATCAACAGCAATTTAAGTTTTCTACAGAGCAGATAAAAATTCTATTTTAGAAATTTAAATTAAAAAGTTAATTTGATGAAAAGTAATGTGAGGTACTGCTCCCTGTTATTTTGAACTCATGCTCTGTCACCGTTCCTAATAGTGATGATAACATCTGAGTGAACTTAATTGGGCAGTCATTGTATGTAGTCTATTCTAAAAAAAACCCAAATATGGTAAGTCAGCATGTTAAACATGACTAAGGAAGAATTTCTTAGGATTTCCTTTCTTGAACTTTAACAGAATTGCAAGCAGAAAATTCTCACGTTCCTTACTCCCATTTTCTGAAGAGGCAGAAGATAACCAGCTTCTCCTTGTACAGCTGTTCAACAATTGTATAACTTAGACAACTTGCTACCAAGGGGGGAACTATTGTATTTTCTCTGGATTTCACTCTTCAGCACTGCAAGTCAAAAAGGAGAGTTTGTGGGGCTTTAGGGTCACAGTTGGAGAGAGTCACTTCTCTGAGCTTAAATCAACGACTCATTTATGTCTCTCTGAATGCAGTGAGAGTGCGGATTTATCATTAAATTATATTATATTTTGTTCTGGATAATAAGAAATCTGACCTAGAGAGCTAATTAAGAAACGGCTGGAAACAAGCCAGGCCTGCAAAATTTCTACAGTGACCAGCTTTGGGTCAGTATCTAATTTTGCAACAGAGGACTGAATAGAATCTGTAGAAATCAATAGAAAGTATCACTGCTGATACAACAGATCACTTCAAGATACCTTTTCTCCTCTGTCATATGTCTGAATTTTATAAACTTGTTTAAAGGCATGTAATTATGACTAAACTACCACAGAAATATGAACAATTTGTTTCACTTGCAGCCACAATTATTTTTTAAAGTGCATCTTTTAACTACTTAGCATTGATCAAATAGCTTTGCATTTAGAAGGAAGTAGTGTTTACTTGATATAACATTTTTTTGTTTTGAACTAACAAATGCTAATTTATTTGTTATTGAAGAATTTTATTCAAATGAGTCTTTTTGCATATCTGTATAGCACGCACTGATGCAAGAAGAATGTGTGAACAGTGCCTAAAAAAGACTGCTTTTTCACTTAGGAAAGATAACTGGAAGTTTTACCTTTCAAATTCTATTTCTGATTCTCATATTGACTTAATGAGGAAAGATGAGCAAATCCAATAGGGTCTGATATGGCTCACCACCCCCAGTGACGTGCCAAGCATGCTCAGCATCCACGGAAGCAACTGAATAGCGATAGTATGGAGTTCAGTGACTGAAGGGACTTTCTCCCTTAATATAGCAGTTTCCAAACCCAATAGCTATATTTTGTTTCCCTTACATCAGCATGAAGCTTGATTTGGAAACTGCTGATGGGACTCATGAAATGTGTGGTACGTGCAGAGCAGTATGATATTAAAGTTGGTATTTGGATTAGATTCTCCTTCATTATATAAAAAAAAATTATCCAATTATTCCAGATTGTTCTCATTTACATAGTACATCAAATAGTTTTTCTGAAAATTGTGTGAGCACTCTTTAAGAAAGCTTACATAAAGCCATTCAGACTCCCAGTCCCCAAAATGAACACCCAGCATTTGACGAAGAATGTGCCAGCCAATAATGAGTTTTCAGGAAAGGTCTGTTGACTGAGATAAAGAGGAGGCCTGGGTGGCTTCACAGAGGAAGAAGTGGATTTTCAGCTCAGATTAAGTGTTGATTCTGTCTTTGCAAGCACACTGCAGTTAGTTTGCTGGCTATTACCCAGTGTCCTCCAGCAAAAGGCAGAGCCTGACCTTCCCACTCTCTTGCCATGGTGTAAGAGACCTTTAATTCACCTTTTGCACTCATTGAGACCAATGCTTTTACTAAAATGTGGCTGTGAAACCCAAGGTTTCAAAACTCAGAACTGCAGCAATTTCACATGCAAATTACTTGAAGATTGCTGCTGCCATAAAATCAACTACTTATTAGCCTAAAATATTCTTTTTACTCCCATGCTCTATTATGGGATTTGAAAAAGCAAATTCACTTTATCAGGTGAAAGGAATTTTAGATAGCATTAAATATCAATGGAATTTACTTAGAAAACAATGTCTAGAAAATAGCTCTGATATTGTTTTAGGTAGTGGGAGTATTTTTCTGCTAGGTAACCTATAAAGACACACCTCAGCCTGCAGCTGACCAGAGAGGAGTCAAACCAGTCTCAGGCTTTGTAGTTATCCTCTATTATTCATGATCCAGAGATAACCTTCTCCACAAAAGCAGCAAAGCTCAAGGCTCATTAAACTACTCTTGTTGCCATACACAGACTTGTAGTGGTCTGCACTCTTACTCAGAAAGTCCCCGTATGCTTATCCCCACAGAGAAGTTGTCACTTAAAATAACACCAGGTTTCCATCTTTCTTCTTGGTAGCGGTATAAAACTGGGACTGGGAAGTTGAACCAGTTTCCACACAAGCTACTCATTCCTTTGATACTGCAGCGTTTTCCACAAAAAGCAATTTAATGCTTTCCCCTGAGATTTACAAAGGGTGAGAGGTATATCTTAAAATTAGGTAATTTTCTTCCAGAGGTAATATATTCTGTGCCTCAAATACAGTTGGGTACTGCTAATAAGCTGTTAATGATCCTTTGGACAGATACTATTTTATGGTGCCCTTGCAAAATTCACAGGAGTTAGCTGTGTCATTGAATGACATCTTATTTATATTTTCCACACAAGCAAATCCTTTCCCATTGTTATAATCAGTCACTTCTCCCAAACTATTTTTTTATTCTAAATAGTTCTTCCATTCAACATTTGCTGTTGAATAGGAGTGTACTCTAAAAAGCAAAGCTTTTCTGTCATGAGAGAAATAAAGACATTTTTTCATAGATCAGGACTAAGTTACACACATTTAGCTATTGCATACGCATAAATATAAACTTACCCTTACATGTATATGCTATTTATAATGGAATAGGTTTTGCAAGCTGCTGACAAAAATGCATTTCTTAGGTTGATTTTGATTTCATGTTCAGCCTAGCAAAAGCACTCAGAAGGCTCTGATGGGCCTGACAGCCTGTCATCAGCTGCACCAGTTCTGCAAGGAGAGTGCTCTGATGTGTCTTTTCAGCTGTACCAACACTAAAAGAATTTAACTGATTCCTTGCATATATTATTTTAGAGAAACAAGAGAGATGGCTTCATAACTTTGTTGTGTCTGTGGGGTGAGAGCTGAAGTCACTTACAGCTCTGCTGGTTCCCAAAAAAAAGCCTCAGCAATTAGGCAATAGTGTTGAAGTAGGCAGAACAAAAGATTCAGGAGTGTGAAACGAAGGCAGGAAAACAAAAATTTGAATCCAAATTTTAAGATGGAACTCCAGAAAGTCTGCAGATGTAATTTTATGTAAAAGAATGCAGCTAAGAAATCTGTCTATCTCCATTTTCTCCATAGTAAGTGCAGCTGGTCTATTCTTCAAGTAAAAAGTTTTTTTTTTAATCAAAACATATTTCATATATTTTGAGGACAGAAAAAAAAAATTGGGCTTTTGTTAAAAACAAATCATGATTTTACATTAAATTATACAGCATACTTTCCATCTTCTACATTTGTCACTTGCCAAAATTGAGTTATAGTAAATGAACATTTTCAATAATCAGTACAATAATGTCTGATTTTAAAAAAGCCTTTTGTAGAGAAAAGGCATTGGAAGAACCATCCCTGGTTTCGCAGGGCTAAAAGCCCTCTTGATTTCCTTCTGGTATTTATAGCTCTTTTTGAACACATCTCTGTGACTGACAAATGAGAACTGCCATCCCTTATCCTCCCTACTTTATTTTTTTTTTTTCTCCTGGTTTTTCCTTATATTTAACCATTTACATTACACACATGTTCTTCATGTCAGGGTTCCTTTCTTTCTTGCTCTTCCTTGGTATCTGAGTAGTCTATATTTCTCAGTTTCCTAATTCATGGTCCTTCACGCTTATCCTCCGTGAGTCCTTGTGTTAGGCTTTCCCTTCATGCTGATTCAATGGATACAAATCCTAATTCTGCATGGGTGAGTGTTTTCCCCTTTCTACCCATTCAGTGCTACCTCACTCCCTTCTCTCAGACCTCATGTTCTGTTTGACCTTGATGACTATGACAAAGCTGCAAGCCAGAAGCCTCTCAGAGGCATCTTCCAAACACTTCAGCTGGCAGGATGAAGCTCCCAAGTGGGTCACAATACGGCAGTGGCACTATCAGCACAAACAATTTCATACACTTTTGAAAATCTTCATGCTCTATTACAGGTTCAGCTGGCCTAATGAAGAGCCAAATTTTAATCTTTCTTAAATTCTGTTACAGCTTGCTCAGGTATTGCCAACGGAAGAGAATTTCCTGTTGTTCTTCAGATGCCAGCAGCTAAAGTCAAGTGAAGATTTCATGCAGGTACAGTATGAAAAGATGCCTGTTGTAAGACCATCGAAGACCTGTTTGCCATAAACATATCATTAAAGCATTCACATTCTGATTGCAGACATGGAGGAAATATGACAGCGACCACAGTGGCTTCATTGATTCTGAGGAACTTAAGGTAAACCAGTATCTATGAGCATGCACAACATGAGAACAGGTGTTGGATTACAGCCTGTGCTGCTATCTCTTTCTTCAGATACCCACATGTGAATGTTTTTGCATTTCAAACATGACAAAAAATGCAATACAATTAGCTGATGTTTTTATAGCCAGTAAATTATTTAAAGTGAAACTCTAATCTGATCAATGTTTTTTTAAGCCAAGTTTTAATTCAGATCAGTGTTGGTATCAAATGGTGTAGGGTACCAGGTAGCTTAAAAGTAAGAAAGATTAAGAAAGCAAGATGAGTCTCTGACGGTTATGTTGGTTCTTTTTTTGGCCTCTTTGGGAAAAGAGCAGCTTTGTTGTGTTTTTTCTTAAGAGCACCACTACTATTAATCACTATGCTGCAGGGCAGTTGATGCTGTCTCAAGTACCACATAACCCTACAATTTCCTTACCGTAATACTGTTAGACTAACACAATGGAATTGTGCTGCCTCTGCTTGGTTAACCTAGTAGGATTTTGGTATCAACTTCAATATGCACAAATAAGAGCAGAATCAAGGTTATCCCATTAGCCATCTCAGCCTTGCACAGTTCAGAAATGTTGAAACAAGAGTGATTTTATTTCCTTAGTCATACAACCAACATCAATTTGTTGATGCTGAATCAGTGTCACGGAATCACAGGGTGGTTTGGAACCTCTGGAGGTCATCTGGTCCAACACCTCTGCTCAAGCAAGACCACCCAGAGCCAGTTGCACAGAACCTTGTTCAGATGGCCTTTGCATGTCTCCAAGAATGAAGAATCTACAGCCTCCATGGGCAACCTGTGCCAGTACTGTGTCACCCTTGCAGTGAAAATGTATTTCCTGATGACCAGAGAGAACATTTTGTGTTTCACTTTGTGACCACTGCCTCTGGTCCTGTCAGTAGCTTAGCTTCATCCTCTTTGCACCTTCCCTTGAAGTATTTATATACTTTGATGTTCTTCTGAAGCTCCTCTTCCACAAGCTTAAGCGTCCCCATTCTCTCTGCCTTTCTGCATAGAAGAGATGCTCATACACAACAGCTTTCTGAGTAGAAAGGTGCCATTTTCCACGGTTCAACTGCATTTGATTCATTATTGTAGCTATATATTCAAAGGAATCAAAGCAATTCATAGCAAGAGAAAGATCTAGCAGTGTTTATTCATCTAATTTGGACTATTTTGTCCATATGTGGTATAAAGAAGAGTGATGTAAGTTTTAAATAAAGCACCAGGAGATCAGACTGTTCAAAATCTTTATTGTTCTTCTCAGAAAAAGAATTTATGACATAAAATCTTTTTTTTTTCCTTTCCCTTTCTCTTTTGAATTTGATATCTGTGTGACATTTGCTGAGGATCTAAGCTTAGGGTAACTCTCAGGCAGACAAGCCCATTCTTCTGCTGACTGGTTGCACCAGGTCGGTGTATTTAAAGTTGGTAGGATCAGGAAAAGGTATCACTTGAGAACTCTCCAGCTGTTAGATGATACCTGCTAACTGCTATATTTTAAAATAGGTTTTAAAAGGCAGGGCTGATTGAGGACCAGCTGAAGAATGAAGATGTTTTTACTAAATCTAATGGTTCATCTCTCTTGTGCTATGAGGTTTTGTTTGGCTCAGAGAAAGAAGCCATTTTAACACTGAAAATAAGACATAGATGTCCAGTTTTATTTTTAGATCAGTATTTGTTGGCAAGCCTGAACATTTTTAAGTATTTGCTATGGGAGGAGTACACCCACTTACAACTTTGTAAGTGAAATTTAAGCTGGAAATCAGGAAAACTTTCTAACAATAGTAATGGCAGTAGAATATGTTGTCTAAGGGGGAGGCAGACTCTTCATCACTGACTGTATTTAGGAAAGGTTTGGCAATAGCTCAGATCAGAGAGTAATTCAGGAAGTTTAGATTGATAGAATCTTTTCTTGAGACATGGACTGAATAGCCTTTAAATTTCCCTTCCACTTCTATTTTCCATTGAAGCACACAAGACTAAACGTGCTTCCGTAACATCCATTCACAACATTTCAGTTGTGTTCTTCATTATACAAGGTACCAGGGAGGGCCTCCAGCCTGGAGTGGGCCAGGCTAAAAGAACTATTGTGGGTTTTAGTCATACAACTATTGACATAGTTGCATCCAGGTTCAGGAATACAAGTATACTTTCTTATAAGCTCTCCAATTTTATGTCTTGAAATGTGGCCAAAACTTGCACAAAAGTAATGACACTCCATCTGATGACAGGAATTAGGTCCTTCATCAGGTCTTGAAATGACCTTGCTTTACGATTTGGTGTCTCTTTTTTTGATGTCACAGCTCTAGTGCAGAAATTTAAAGCACTGAAGGGGTGGAAACCATCTTTTTTTTTAAAGTAAAAATGGCTGGTGTTTCAAGTCATGTGACATCCAATTCTCATTTAAAACTGCAATGAAACTGGCTACACACATTTAAAACACGAGGTAGGAAGAAACAATATTCACTTCCAGCATCAGGTACTGCCATCGGCAAGGACAAAACTTGATTAATCACTGATCCTTTCTGTAAAATTCTTCCGATGTTGCAAGAAGTGATTAGGCATCCATGTTTTCAAGGAGACCCAAGGTTAATTAGCTTAGTTTACTGATAGAGCTGATTAAGAAGCAGTATACTTGAAAGCCAAGCTTTTTTTCCAAATTCACAATACAACAAATGGCGTACAATGCAGGAAGTTTTATTAGTTACTTTTTCCAAATAAAATGCAATATACTTGAACTTATCAAAAGAAACATATATTCTTAGCTGTTAATAACTATTTTTACCTCCTTATTTGGAACTTCAGTAGCAAATAATATAGTGGAAGTAAAATAGTATTTCCCATTATTTAATCTGAAGTTAGCAAGTCAAACATTTTATTCTGTAGATAAAAATTCACCTATTACTCTATTTATTTTAACAGAGCTTCTTGAAAGATTTATTACAGAAAGCAAATAAGCAGATTGAAGACTCAAAGCTAACGGAATACACAGAAATAATGGTGAGTGTATTTACAGGCATAACTGGCTAATCCAAACTCTGTTTATCTTTAGCCACTGGACTGCTCCAAATGACTTGGAGATCCACCAGGTCCCAGACAGATTATGCCATTAAGAGAGACAGCTGTGGCACCTGGGCCTGCAAGTATTTCTGCAGCTACAGAGCTTTGATGGGCAGTTCTCTACTGCTTAAAAAGAAAAGCCCGGGAATTTTTAACCTGCTTGGTATTTATATAATTTCATTCCATGCTGTAGTATTTTCCCTGTTTTGCTTCCTTGTGCTTCTAATTGTAAAACCAAAGTCTTCAAATTTCATAGGAGCAAAACTGTTCTTGTCATAATTATATTATTATGTTTAGATCAAATTAACTTGGTGTTACTTTCGATGTTTTGCCTTCTTACAGTGCTGTGGTGTCTGACTCATCTTAAAAGCCAGCACTGCATAGTGCCTTCCTTATATTTACGAACATCTCACACTTTGTTTCTCCCCTTGCTTCAAGAAAGATAAATTGATGTTTTAGATAAACCTTATAGTAAAACTGTTGCTTCCCTGGCCTTTAATCAACCCATCCTTGAAACAATCCATCCATCCCATTGCTATTGTACTCCATGGTAAGGACCAGTACTGGCTTCTGCATGGGCTTTTCAAGGAAAAAATACAGAATTCTGGTCTTGAGGAAGAGTATAACTACATGTTTGTTTTACCAGCTTGTTTTCATCCTAAAATACTTCTAACAATCAAAAAAATGCTAGGTAGATGTACTAGCCATCAAACTGGCTTAAGATTGACTGAACAAAACTTCCCCGGTTTCTCCTGGAAAAATCTGCTGGTCCATTGTACCAATATAAACCACGTACATAGAATTGTCACTGTTCATTCACTGCTGAAGATGACGTTTTCATTCAGGGAGCTTTTTGACCTCCATCCTAAAATGTCCTGTAATTTCTGATCTCTACAGAGGCACACATTGACAAAGAATTTAGTTATAAGGGAAAAAAAAATAAGCCCAGCTCTCCAATCATCTCCTCAGGAAACAGAAAGATAATAGAAAATGCACAGTCCTGAGCAGCTGCTGGCAGCCAGAACCAGCCACTAACAACTCATCAAAATACAAAATAAGTTCACAGCTGCCACTGCTTACCTCCCCCAAATGGAAATGTGTTTTCCTGGGAAATGAAGGCAAGGCAGATGCTTTTATACAAAAGAAAGAAGTGTTAAAAGGAACCACAGTGTTCTGTAGAAATAAACGTTTGTAGAATTGGCCACTTTTTTNTTTTTTTTTTTTTTTTTTTTTTTTTTTTTTTTTTTTTTTTTTTTTTTTTCTGGTAACCTTTGTCATTTATTGTGTATTAACAAAGTGAAATGAGGTCTTTTTCACCGCATTGCATTAGTCCCCTCTTTAAAAGGATATATGTTTATGTATATATGTCAGTACAAGATGTTGCTTTTCCTCTTATCTATAAATTATATCTATAAAAATATATATATCTAATATATATCTAAATATAAATTATATCTGTGATTGCAGGTGATGGGATGCAATGTGGGTGATGGTGCTTTCAATACAATGTTTTTTATTCTGCTACTTTTGTGACTCTTATATAGCAAGTGCAATATAATGGTTGAAAATAGAAAAATGGAACAACACAGACATAAATACTGGAAGAGAAAGTCCTATGCAGGAGCAATATCTTAATCTACTTCCAATAGCTATTATAAGCTGTTTGTGCCTCTTAGGTAGCAGGAGGTCATCCTTTCAAGACCTCAAAGGAAACCACTTAATAGTAGAGATATTAAAAATTATTAGAAATAGTAATCACTAATTTTGTGAAATTATATTAACATAGTTATTTATATAATTTAATTATGCTTTTTTGGAGAGATTTATTTTCCCATTTTCATACCATCAAAAATATAACCATCTGCAACATCTGTTCACTTAAAAAAATATATATATCACAGTAACAAAATATTGTCTTTACTTAAATACTTAGACCTTTTCAATTGAATGAAATGTCTATTGTTTTCTGTCTAGGGAATTGAATACCTTGGATTCTATTGCACTTAATCCAACAGCTTTTCATCTTTATGAATAGAGAATAATTATTCTATTACCCAATCATGAGACATGAAGTCAAAAGTAAAATGTTACCACATCAACACTCCTATCATTTATAAATAATTACATGCACATTTCTCATACAGAACATTCATTCATCAGTGTAGGCAGGTTAAGACCTACCTTACTACAGGTTATTCAGAATTGCTCATCTGATTTCTTATCAAGATTTTGCAGTAAAATTAATTACTATAAATTACTTAGTATTTAAAATAAACGTATTACACAGCAAATGTGACCTGGTGACATTCCATTTCAGGACAAAGTTAATTGGACTTAAGTTTTCCAAATAAGTGTTTTCTTCATTAGGTTGATTAATTTTGAATAGAAATGTAAATTTATATATTCTTTCAGCTCAGGATGTTTGATGCAAACAACGATGGAAAGCTGGAGCTTACTGAACTGGCCAGGTATGTCTTCTGTTTCTTTTTACAACAAGTATCA
The DNA here is from genome assembly GCA_013389925.1 of Aegithalos caudatus. NCBI lineage: Eukaryota > Metazoa > Chordata > Aves > Passeriformes > Aegithalidae > Aegithalos > Aegithalos caudatus. The sequence goes on from WEIU01008364.1 coordinate 329,746, forward strand.
TATACCAAGTGCTGTAATAGGAACAGTTAAATATTTTGACCTTTGTTTTTTTCTCTCCAAAGACTACTCCCTGTACAGGAAAATTTTCTTATTAAATTTCAGGTATGAATATTCATATTCTTCAGGTAACCTGTTACCATCACACTTAACTGGTGTCATTAATGGGTTTGTTTTCCTTTTGGCATTTAGGGTGTCAAAATGTGTGCAAAAGAATTCAATAATGCCTTTGAGATGTATGATCAAGTAAGTCTTAAAAAATGTTTTTATTAATGGTGTAGTTTATTGGCACTTATTTTCTGAATTTGTGGAAAACTAGCCATAACCTCTGGAATTAAAAATAAATGTTGAAACTTCTCTCTAATGGTATTTTTCAGGATGGCAATGGCTATATAGATGAAAATGAACTTGATGCCCTGCTGAAAGATCTCTGTGAAAAGAACAAAAAGGTAATCCTAGAGGGCTTCATTCCCCTTAGAGATTAGATTTAATTTAGATTTTAAGGACACTTTAATCCACCCTAATAAGATAAATATAGAGCTTCTAAGTCATAATTCCTGAAGTCAAAGTACAACTAAAAATTGTGGTGGAAATAATAGCAGTGTAAATCCTGAACCAGGGGACTTGTGATTACACAGTTACACTGTCAAGAACTTGCTTGCTTCTGAGACACCAGCTAGCAGCAAGCTAACATATGGCAATCATATGGATAACATACAAATATGTAACAACATTTTAGTGTGCTGCTGTTGGACAGGCTGAGAATACCTGGGATTTTTTCACATTTCTTGCCATTGGAAGTAAACTTGTTCATGCTGATAACTAAACAGGATTATAAAGCATTATCTGTTCTTTAAATAGGAATTAGACATTACCAACCTTGCAACATACAAGAAAAGCATCATGGCCTTGTCTGATGGAGGAAAGCTTTACCGAGCAGAATTGGCTCTTATTCTCTGTGCTGAGGAAAACTAGAGCTCTTCTATCATGTCCACTTAACTAGTGATGTACTCTACAAAATAACAGTGCACTATAAGGGAGTAGGCTGTATTTTTAAACTGCATATAGAAAATTAGCCAGGATGTGTGGCACATTCCTTTCAGTTTGTTTCTATACTGTTTGTAATGTACAGTTTTTGTAACAATAAGATTGATAAAGAGAATGTCAGTGTTTGGGCCAGTCTGTATATTCAAAAAGAAGCTAAATATGTCAGGGTTGGTTTTGGTTGGGTTTTTTGGTTTCATAAACATGGCTGGAGAAAAATTAAACCTGCTGACATTGCTGTGGTCATCATATCCTTTGACACTTGCAACATCTCTTGTTAAACTACATTAACAAAAAGACCTACACATATCTTTCCCATAACAAATAAATAAGGGGTTTTTAAATATAAATCATGATTTCAGATTAAATATGATCTAGGTATGAAATAGGAAAGAGACATTGGCATGTCTGATTTCAAAAATTTAATAGGGCACTAAGAAATACTTTCAGTTGTCAAACCACCCACTTACAGGTCTGTACTCCCTGCAGTCTTACAATTACTCTTGTCATTACAAATTCATAGCGTATAGAAAAAGCATTTATCTGGAATAGATCTCCATGCAGTAGTTGATAAAAATATAGTGTTCTCAATCTAGCTGTTTTACTGAATTTAAACATAGGCACTTCAGAAATAAATGCCTTTAATCTGTCTTGAAATCCTGGCTGAATGGCAGGTAGTATAGTTGAAACACAGATTAACATATATTATAAGTGTACCTTTCATGACTATTGCTGTGTCAGAGAATATGACAATCCATTTTCTAAACTATTTTCACATTTTGCAGGTTATAATTATTCTAGTAAATTGCTGTTTTTACATCATATTCTGTGTAATCTATAATTAAATTTAATACCCTAAGATTATTGGTGTCTAGTTTGTGTATCTCCTGGATTCTTGTACCTGTACCATGTAAAGGACAAACTGACTATTTTAAAAAAATGTGCCTCCTTGGATCTTACGCTGAATTACTTGTCTCTCTCACTAGTATTAAAATTTGACATTAAATGAAGGAAAAAAATAGTACAGATTTTATAATGATTTAGTAATTTAGTTTACATGGTGGGCTCTGCTTTTTATTATATTAGAGATTTATTTTTTAAATGGGAACTATACTATGAAGCAGCCCTATCTCTTGCATCCTTGAGGTTTTTTGGCCTGGCTCCCTTTTAACTTTACACCAGTTTTATGCCAGACAACTTCATGAATGTCCAGGCCACTGCTCCCAGTAAGTACTGGAGAAGGAAGGAAATTGGGCTGTGTCTTAAAGCCAATAAACCTATGCTGCCTCCATGTACAACTCTTTTGGAAGCAATTCCAGGTTAGCAGATTAGCTATATACAACTTCTCACAAGCATTTCTGTATCCTGTTTAACAAATGGAAGCAAATGCATTTTATCTGAAATGTGTCTCAAACAATGAGGCTCAATCCTTCGAGACTACAGTCACTGAACTCCCATTGAAATGAATCCTTGAATTCCTCAGGTGAGCTCAAGCAACTAAATACCATTTCAGGAATGGCCTAATGGCCTTGGGCTCTCTCCAGGCTGAGCCTTGGAAAGTTATGGGGTAGGTGGTGCTGGATGGGGTCTTGATGGGAAAGAAAACACAAAAAAACTAAAAAGAGTTTTAGCCACCTCATTCTCACTGTTTTACTCCCACTCCATGCACAGTGATTTAACGTCTTACCTGCTTGTCTCCTCTTTTCTCTATGCAATGTGAAATACAATTGTGTACATTAAGTGAAGGAACAGTGAATCTGCCTATCAGTACAATAAATGATTGATATTGTTCATATTGTGCACTTGAAACCCTGGATTTTGCCTTATTTTAACATTTTGAAAGTGTAAAGAAAATAACCCCAGACCTTGTGTGTAAAAATATGTTTACTACATCATTACAGTGAGAGATAAAGCATTTAAAGTGTTTTAACAGTTACCACAGAAACTGAAATCTGTCTTGCTGAACATAAGTAAAGGTTACTGTCACAGATCTATTCTGAAGCCACTCATGTTACTGCTGCTGCCCACCAGCTGGCTCTGCTGCAGGGCACAACACAGAAAGCAGGTCTCAGTCACCCACAGGCAGGATGTTTCCTGCAGTTATTTCTCTTAAACAAAACTTGGATTAAAAGACAACAATTAAAGAAAAACAAAACAACAGTTCTGGCAAAGGTGTCAACTGTCTGTGCAAGGCAAATTGTGACAAGTATGGGTAAGTCAAAACTGTTGTAAAACCTCCAGGTTTTAAACTCTAAATCGCTCCTGGGCAGACTCATTTTTAAACATCAGGGTTGGGGCAGAGCAAGGCATAATAAGAGAGGTGATGATAGGGAAGATTTCTTCTTTCTTCTGGTCGACATCTGGTGACCAAAGAAAAGTAAAATTGTACCATGTACAAAGATTAATAAATGATGTAGTGCAGGTATGCCATACTCCAGCTAACCACAGAAACTGAGACACAGCAACTTGGGATCCCCTTTACTGAAGCTATTAACCATTCTGCTGCCTATAAATACCTGATTTATTAAAATACATGTCCAAAGAAGCACTCAAGCTAACAACTACCAAAACCCACTGTCCTACAATTTACAAGTATGCTGTAAAATATTCCAGCCCACTCTAGTTTAAATGTGTACAGATTAAAACTTTACATGGCACTAGGTATTCAAATCAAAAAAGGTGATCTAGAAATTTTAAAGCACAAAGCAGCAAACTGAAAGAATAATAACAATAGTAACTATGAGGCCCTTCATAAACCTTGGCATTACAAATGCAGGGTTTGCTGACCAGGTCAGGCAGACTGAGTGCCTGCTTCCACCTAGGCCCACACCACTGTCCATCAGGGCACCTCAGGGCCCACTAACACTGTGCAGCTGACCAGTATGGAGAATATCATGTGAATTTTCACCAACAACTTAATCAGGATTGAACACAGCCCTTGAAACAAGCACTTTGGCTTTCTTTTGTTCACTGCTGCACTGTTCTATCATCAACAATTCATGCACAGTATCATAGCACTGAGCTAATCTTCCCTGTTTAGAACTTGGTTAACCATCTTTGAAAAGGTAATCCACACAAGCTGATGAAATTTCTAAACACCATATTCCATGGGCAAATGTCAAATACAGACCAGGGTGCTGTCATCAGCACTTCTATACAAAATGAACCTTGTCAATGAATAAAATACATACATACTGCTGCTAAAGTCCCCTTAAAACTCGATTGAACTTTGTTTCTTTACATAAGGTTTGCTTTTTCTGGTTTTTACTAAGCCCTCATCATAATCATGGTTATAGCCACTGGTTTATGGAGTGCAACTGAAATTCACTCCTACTTGCTGCATATTTGGGAAGATACAGAATACATACTTGGGCCCCTGAATATACATGGCCTGATTTTCTGAAGGGTTGACCACCTCCAATTCCCTCTGAAATCAGCTGAAGTTGTTCTACAGCAATTAAAAGTGCACTCAAATCCCAAAGACTATTTAATTTTATTGCATATTAAATGATCACATAAAAGACTGTGGGGTTGGGTTACCTTTGTTCAAGTGGCATTACTTATTTAGCAGTTACAACACAAGATGTTCCATGGTGTTAGACAATGGTTACAAACTTTCTTGCAATTCAGTCTTTAGTTACATGTTATCAATATGGGGGGAAAAAATATAAATGAGCAGTTCACATGCCCATGAACTTGGAAGCCAGTACAGACAGCTAGAAACTCAGTTTCCTCAAACAGTATCATCTTCTGTTTGTAAAGCAAATTCTCAACTTGGGAAAAACAAGCAGTATTCTCAACCATAATTAAAATATTCAAGAGGAGAGAGTTCCCAGAACTGGGAGAACTGAGGACAGTAGTTTTGGTATAGCGAAGAGGTAATATAACAGATTTAATTTTCAATCTTAAATGATTTTCATAACTTGTTGATAAGCCCCTACTATAGCACAATACCACCTTTGCAGCACTGAATTAATCTAATAAATTGTAAAAGTTCAAAGACAGTAAATCACCAGCAGAAATAAAAAGGGTAATTTCAAGATTAATTAAGCAGACAAGATGTACTTTTCAGTTGAAAACAGACAATGAATCCCCTTTGGGGATGTCTCCAAGCTGAGTCCATGGAATTGATAACACCTTTCACTGATGGATCATGCAAAAGTAATTTTTAAAAAGGTATTTGGATTTTAGGAAAGTATCCTTGTGATTCATGAAAATTAAACTGCCTCTGCAACACTACTTGAATCCTGTTGCAATCTCCAGTGTACACCATCACCTTTTCTGGCTCATTCCTTCACCCTTCTGTCCTTCCAACTTCATAAAATGATTAGGTCACAACGCAATACTTTTTTCATCCTTCCCTTTATATTGTGGTTCCCTGGAAATCTCAGATAGTGTGAGGAATGTAATAATCTCAGAGCAAATGTGCCAGCCTAAGACAGCATGGACACTATCTCTCCTGCCAATTTAGCTATGTTTGGAATAAAGTAGCTGTGATGACTGTGCTTTATGTCAGTCTGTGAGTAATACAAAGCTGTGGGGCATGCTTATGGATTGGACACCTCTTGGGTTTTAGTGATATTTTATGCCCTTTTCAGGACAGTCTGATCCTCATCAGCATTTAGAACTGCTTCGTTTGGAGTTTCCAAATCAAGACACTGCCTGGGTTAGGTAGTAGCTATAAATCTTTTTTCTCTTATTCTTTTCATGAGTTCAGATATCATGTATTGCTACTTCAGCAACAATTACATTGTATTTAGGCAAAACATAAACTTGAAATGTTTAGGATTCGTGTCTTCATAGTAATGTTCCTTTCCTGTCCCTACCAAGTCTAACAACTCTTACTAAAGGAAATGTCCCAGACAGACTCTTCCATTCTGCAGCAGTGGATGACATGATCAGTTATGTTTTTTCATTTAACTAAGTCTATATATTAGCAAATATTTTGTAAGTTAACATATAACTCTTAAAACATTATATGTCATTTCTAAAACCTGCATCCAGATATTGTATACATCTTGTCAAGACAAAATGCTCAGCATCTAAAAGCAACTAGCTTGTGTAGTTTGGAATGGATGTCACTGGCATAGGCAGGATAGAAGAAATCCTATTTTATAGATGCTCATTAAAACTTCACATGTGCTTTCTGTTCCCATCGCTTTTAAAAAGTTTGTCACTTTATAATTAATAATTAATAATTCATTTAAGTATGAACAGTAACAGGTAAAAGACAATACTTCAGAAGCAGTACCCATTTCTGCAAATGACAAACATTCTGTTGGTAAATAAACCCCCAGTATCTCTTTACAAGACAGGCTTTATGAGGCCTCCCTTCAATACTTTGACTTCCTGGAAGAAGTAGAATCTACTATCCTAAGTTACTATTATTTTATACACAGGGAAGAGAGCTATATGACAAGCAGAAGTGCTTCCTAGCCCCCAAACCAAGCATAAACTGGATCAATTTCATGTTGAGACTTGGAACGTCTCTTTTCTTGATCTTTTCCACCTGTGCCCCATACAGGACTCATGTTTTGTGAGCTAAAAGGAACTTGCCAGTCTTCTTGCTTCACATACTGCAAAGTACACCTGGTCCTGCTGTTCACAGGCTACAGAAATGACTTAAAAAAACATGAAGTCTATGGCAGTTTCAAAGATTCAGCATGGTTATGTCCAGACTCAGTCCAGTACTTTAATCACATGACACACTTAGCTATAGTAAGTCACAGAAACCCACAGATTCAAGAGACTGATAGGAGTCTGTTTTTATTGACAGTCTGTCATCAGAAAACCTACTAGACACTCCAGAGAAATAATCAATGTTACCACATCTCACAAACATACATTTGATTTTTTTCTGAAGGACTTTTCTTCAAAAGTCAAAGTCTTATTTCAATTGTGTCCAATACAAGGAGGCAACATAATTATATGCAAAGGATGACGAGCAAAAAACAACATATATGGGCCTAACTTCTCAATTACATCACATTTTGGTGAAAAGATATGGCTGTCATGTCAGAATTTGATCTTGACAACACACCTACCAAACCCAAGTTACCATAAAAAAGCTTTACATTTGCTCAAGAACACCTTGAAGGCTGCTATGATAAACACAGTTGATTTGTTTTATTGTCAGTGGCTATTCAATCCCACACAGGACCATCACTCACAGGAGAAAGGCACGTGGAAGCCCACATTAATACAGCCCAGACTTCCAGCAGAACACAGCTTGCTTCAGATTTGTAATAAGGCAATCACGTAACTTCAAAGTCAGATGTTGGCACATGCTAAGTATGTCCTGGATTGTGTGGAAAAATACATGACTGCCACCAGCACCTGAAGGAAGATATCCTTAAATTGACTCTATTTTCCTGACTCTTAAATCACTGTATCAGTCTCAAAGCACATAAAACTATGTACATGCTTGTATGTGGGGACAGGCTGGACCTCTGGTTAAGCACCAAAGAAAAAAGAGAAAAAGGCATTGATTTCAGGTTGTAAAGGCCAGAGGCTGATAATTTATTTGAAGAGTTCCAGCCATTGTCTGAGACATGAGGGACAAAATCTACCAACTCTCTAAATTTGGATAAAAGAGGGAGAGCAATTTTTTTTTATCACCTGCTTATCCAGGATGGATACACTGACTAGATTAAGAGGTAACGCAAACTTAAAGTTTCTTTAGTACCAGCCTGTGACTGCAAATGAAATTTACCTTTTGTAAATTTCAACAAATGAGGTTTCAACACTTTTAGTCCCAATTTATCAACATCCCTTTAATAGTCTTAAATAAACCATTTTTTATGAAGAGCTGCCATAGTCACACATGTAATAACAAATGACTTTTCAGGTTCTCATTTTCAAGAACATTAACTTCATCATGACAAAGAGCAAGCTCCTTAGAAAGGCACTACAGGTCCATAAATGCCATTTTAAAGTTCAGAATAAGATAATTAACAGACTGAAAATGTCACAAAAGATGAGACCAAGACGGTTATGCATTTCAAGATTTGTTAAGTAACCAAAGGAATTACATCCTTTCACAGTGTATGTAGTCCTGCTAATAACGTGAAACTGTATTTGCAAGTTTAGAACTTCTTACTGAAGTGTGAAGATTAGGAGTTGATGTTTTGTTTCTCTCTTCAGATTACTGATTACATGCAGTTATGATAGCACTGAAATGCTACTGGTATTACAATATTAAGAGACACTTGCGTATATCTGAAAAAAAAAAATCCTCAGAAAGGTAAAAAAAAAAAAGGCTGATTGTAGACCATGGCATGGCTGTGTAAGACAAACTAAAGAACAACAAAATTTTAGTGACCAACTGTTGTTCACTATTGCAACAGAACAGATTTTAGATTGGAAAAATATACAAACTATATTCAAAATACAACAATTTCAAAATATTTTATTGAAATTAGCATAAAAAAGATTTTGAAGGCTATCTCTCAATTGGTTATTTCTAAATATTAATGAAAAATTTGTGGTTCATTTCCAAGAATCTCCACCATAAAGTTATGTACTTTAGGAGCCTTTTGTTTTTCTAATCATTGTTTCCATCATATCCCACTGCTCTTTGGTAACCTAACAAAAAAAAAAAAAAAAGAGAATTTTATTGAAATTTCATATAGTAATTACACATCAAAGTGTCTGAATGTAAAATAGCAAGCAAGGAAATTAATACCCTCTTCAAGTCGTTGAATTCTCCTGCCATAGAAACAAATTCTCCACCATCCATTCTGATAACCTAGAAAAAGCACAAACAGTGTAATTAGTAATAGAGGGATTTCTGTAGTATTCCCCTGTTATGAACTGTGAAAGTAATTTCTACTGAGTTGGGTGAGAAAAGTCCATACTCAAATTAATGCAATTCAATCCCTTTTATAAGTTCTTTTTAAAGGTGCTAACAACCATGTACTACATGTAAAAGATGGATAATACTTGTAAAGAATTTTAAAGTAAGATGCTTGGTTTCATTTCTGAAACCAGGGCTTTAAAAAAAAAATCATCAGGTTAATTGTACAAACAAGGTCAACCAAAACTCACTGCTCCATTAACCCAGCTTGCATAGTCACTGCAGAAATAGGCAGCAAGATTTGCAATTTCTTCTATAGTTCCCAGACGACCACAGGGAATCCTGTCAATTATCTTCTTCTCAAAGGCACCTGTTGGGTCAAGGCGGCTAAAAGCACCCTGAGAATTAAAAGAAACATTTAAAAAAAAAAAGTTATAAATACATCACAAAATAAAATCCAACAGAGATTTGACTCCACATATACAACATGGTAGTTAGCATTTGTGAGTAAGCTGTCTAAACCCTCATTGTCAGTAGCACAAAAAAGAAGTAGAAAAGAAAAAGCAACTTATCCCTGTTGCACTGATATGTATCTACTGATGATAAGTTGGAATTTAACACATTTGGTATAGTCACCCACCATGTGAAAAACAAAAGGTTTAACCATCTTTTTTTCTCAGACACCCTTGATAAACATTTGAGGAAATATCCAGGACTCAAAATTACTGCATGGACAGAGGAGAGGAACAAGGGGAGAAC
>WEIU01008367.1:5626-84606 GCA_013389925.1 Aegithalos caudatus
CGGGCGCGGGCCGCGCCATGGCCGCCAAGGACAATCCCTGCAGGAAGTTCCAGGCCAACATCTTCAACAAGAGCAAGTGCCAGAACTGCTTCAAGCCCCGAGAGTCCCACCTGCTCAACGACGAGGATCTCAACCAGGTGGGATCTTACCCCAAACCCCACTGTTTTCACCCCCAAAATCCGCCCCGACGTCCCGCCCCCCTGCCCGCCCCTAGGGCGCCCTGGATCTCCGTGCCGTGTCCGCTGGCCCCGTGGGTAGCCTGGGGTCCCACAGGTACCTTGGGAGCCCCCTGAGTAGTTTAGGGTCCCATGGGTACATAGCTCAGGACCGATGGGATAGTATAGGGTCCCGTGGACGTCCTGGGGTACCGCGGTTAGAACAGGGTGCAACTTGTGTCTGCTGTCTCCATGGTTCGCACAGGATCCCATGGGATTCCCATGGGTCCCACGGGCTGCCTGCTGGACACAGATATTGTAGCGTCCTGTGGGTGCCTGCTGTGGGATCAGGTCAGGGATGCTCTAGGGTCCCAGCACAGTGACCTACAGGTATCCCTATATTCCATGGGGTGTTGTGGCGCTCCAAGGGTGCTCCCTGGTCCCTTAGGGTATCTAGGAGCCCCATGGGGTGTTCGCTGATCCTACAGATAGCTCAGGGACCCACAGTTGTCTGTGGATTCTGTGGGGTGTTCAGGAGCCCCACTGGTGCATTCTAGTCCCATAAAGTGTCCAGAAGTCCCGTGGGGTGCCTGCTGACCCCATGGGTGGTGTGTGGTCCCATGGGGTGCCTGCTGACCCCACGGATAGCACAGGGATCCACATGTATTTCTGGATCCCATGGGGTGTCCAGGAGCCCCATGGTTGCTCTCTGGTGACATAGGGAATCCAGTGATTCCAGCGGGTGCCTGCTGGTCCCATGTGTAACCTGTGGTCGCTTGGGGTGCCTGCTGACCCCACAGACAGCACAGGGACTCACAGGTATTTGCAAAGCCCCTGGGGTGTCCAGGAGCACTTTGGGTGCTCTCTGGTCCCATAGGGTGTCCAGAGATCCCATGGGATGCCTACTGACCCCAGAGATTCCCAGGTGTCCCATGCAGCACCCACAGTGCCCACTGGTCCCTGAGGCCATGGCTCACCCCAGTGCCACCTCCCCTGGGGCCTCACCCCCTGAGGCCATTTGGGGCCCCGCGCCAGCACTTGGGGTGATCCCGTCCCTTCCTGGGGCGCACGGCAGCAGGTGGGGGGTGTCCGTCCTGTGAGCTCCATCAGGTGATCCAGAAAGTCCTGGGAAAAACTCAGTGGAAAACAAAACGTCCCCTCCTGGACGTGCCGGACATGACCCCCCTGCCCTACAACCTGCTGCTTTCCCGGGGACATGGGGAGGGGACCCCGGCCCCTTTCCAGAGGGGGTTCAGCGCTGGGGGGCTGCCAGGGCTGGGTCTTCCTCCTCTTCCTCCTCTTCCTCCCCATCCTCCCAGGCCTCACGCAGGCCCAAGGCCGGCTCTCCCATGGCAGGGGGTGTTTGGGGCATGGGGGGCGTTTTTGGGGCGTGGGGGCCCGTCCGTGGTGTCGGGGTGACTGGAACAGGGCCGCCCTCCCTCCTCCCACACCTTTCTGGGCCAGGGCTGCCATCCCCGCTCCCGATCCTATTATGGCAATGAGATCAGACATATTGCTGCGCTCGCTGGGGGGGCGGCGGAGGAGGGGGGGGCATCGTGAAATCTGAGGGCTAATATGGAAAAAATGTAACTGGAAAAAAATGCCGTGGTGTGTGCGGGAAAGGGGCGGGCGGCGCGGAGCGTCGCGGCCGTACCCAGACAAAGGAGCCGTCCCGGAGGGGGCTCGGGAAGAGCCCCCCGCTCCCGGCCGGCCCCTTCCCGCAGTCCGGGGATTGCGCTGCCTCCTGGTGCAAAGCTCATTGACTTTTGTTGGGGGGCTCAGAGCATCGCACGCAGCCCGCCCTAGTGCCTGCCCGCCCTGCCGCGGGGGCCACCCACCTCTCTGGGGACGCAGGGACGCTTTTCGGGCAGCCCCTGGGTTGGCTTTGTTCCCGTCGGGCTGGTGGGTGGCCCTGGGGGGCTGCCCCGCGTCCGGTTCCCATGGGGTCGGGGTCAGCCCCGTGGCCGGATCCAGGCCCCGCGCGGGGGGCTCCGGTTGGGGAAACGGCGCAGTCCCGCTCGGCTTCTCCCTTGCAGCTGGGGTGAAGTAATCCCGCTTCCCAGATAAGATGGTGGCTGTGGTAGCGTGTGATGCACGCACGCACCTCCCGCTCTGCCCGCAGCTGCCCGTGCCCAGCGGCCCCCCGACCCCGGCCACCCCGGCGCTTCCCCGCCACCCTGCCCGCCTCCCCTCCCCGTTCGTGCCCCGTTTCGCAGCCTGGCTGGATGTGGCGGTGTGCTCGCTCCGAAGCACACCCAGGAATAACGGTTCATTTAACAGCTCTGAATGTTTCTGCCTTTTTAACTCAAACATTTAAAGCTTGGGTTGAGTTGGGGGGGGGTCCCACTCTTCAGCGTGGGGATTTGGTGCCCAGTGCATCCTGTTCACCCCCTGGACAGGGACAGTGTTGGTGATTACCTAGAGCCAGGCTAGAAAAGTCTTTTGGAGTCATCTGACCTTTGTACTTGGCTTGGAGGAAAGGTGAAGGTACTTCACACTTACGCACTCATGTCTCTTTTGGATTTTTATTAGATAAAAATACCTGTGTGGGTGTCAGGAGCTGCCCCTGCTGCTTCCTGAGGTGCTGTAGGGCACTGGAGCTGCTTGGGGTAGAGCCCCAGTTTGTGTTTGCAAAGAGTCACAAATATTTAGTGGTAGTAGTGGATTTCCGTCGTACTCAGGAACCGGCTTAGGAATGGGGCTGGGAGGGGGGAAATCCAGCCCCAAACATCAGGATTAATGAGCTGGAGCTCTCTAATAATAATCAGACTTAGCGCTTCCAACTTCAAAGGGCTGTGCGGACGCTAAGTCCCTAATCCCGGGAGCGCTGCATTCACGAGTTGTTTTTGTGCGTGGCTGTGCTGCTGGACGGGGCTCGGTGTGATTTGGGGCAGCTACATGCGGTCCCACCACCTGTTGGAGACGTGACTGTCCCCTCCCCGGGCTGCAGGTGGGAGGTGATGTGCTCTTGCCCCCCCCCCAATCTGTGTTTGACCTTCTGGGGTGCCCACACAGCATGGGAAAAACTGGGTCAGTCAGCACGGCTGTTCTCCCTTTGGGAAAATCTGTTGCTGTGGGTCGTGAGCTGTCAGGTCCTTTGATCCCATGTGGTGGCAGGATCTGGCCCCTGGCAGACAGGGTGCTGTTGGTGGCTCTGTTCTGGCTGTGCCACCCACCTGTTGCCAGCTTGTCTTATGCTGCTCCTTTCCCATCCAGGGAGAAATTCCCTTTTTGTGGGAATTTCCACTTTCCTGGCAAGACATGCCCATGCTGGCACTGCACAGTAACCCTGTAACCACCTGCAAACCTCATGTGGAACTCGGCTTTCCAGAACCTGCCCTTGGAAGAGGGATGGTTCCCAGGGTCCCCCTCCTGTCTCCAAGAGAAAGCCAGCCTGTCCAGTGGGACCCTTTTCCCAAGCAGCCACTCGAGGCTCTCGTGGGGCTGTCACTGTGGGGTCCCTGCTCTCCAGGCTGGCTGTTCCCAGCCAATCCATGTCTGCACACACATGCCCGTGGTGTGTGAGATGAAGCCCCCAACAACATGGGACAGGCTGGGAATTAACCTAAAAATTTTGCCTGGCCTGAATTGGAAGAAGAGCAGAGTATAAAGCAGTTGCTTTTAATTTTCTCCATGCATTTGCTCTCTCGAGGCGTGGGGACTGGCACAGATAGAGGAATTTGAGGACGTCTTTCCAGCTACCAGTGTCTTTTTTTCCCTTATTTTTTTCTTTTTATTAGAGATCATGGCATAGATGCCCAGAGGACCACCCAGTTAGAAAATAGAACTCACAGACTTTTCCCACTGCCTCTTGCCATGACACCCCTGCCCAGTGACAGGGGTGGTTATTTCCATCTCTTCTCCATTGGACATTATCACTTTCCTACTGTTCTGGATGCTGAGCAGCTGGTGGCCAGCAGCCCTAAGGCTGGAGTGTGTCAGCATTGGGTCACAGGCTTGGCTTTGCTCTGGGACATTGCATCCATGGGGCTGGGATGCCGTGTGCTGCAGGGGTCTTGTACTGGCTCCTTGCATTGTCCAAAGGGTGACAGGGCGAGGGATCATGTCCCGGCCACACTTTTCCCTCCAACCCTTTTTTGGGAGGGAAAGCCCCCATTTTCCTGGAAAGCAGCCCCCGCGCTTGCATTCCCTGCTCCCCGCTGCTTGTATCATGCTGCAAAAATCTGCCTCTACTTGACTGATTGTTAGCACTGAACAGGGGGGGATTTCTCTGCAAATGTCAAATTTGCCTCTGTTGGTGGCTGTGGAGGGCAGGGACTTGGGGGACACAGCCAAGGGGACTTGGGAGGCCAAGGTCACGGTGGCTCTGTCCTTTGGACAGTGGCGTGCAGGCAGGGAAGGCAGCGGGCACTCGGAAGCTGTGTTGGATGCTGGCATTAATTTGGGGTGCACTTGAACCTGCGCCTGGCCCTAGGGAAGGGACGTGGCGGCGCCTTTGGGTGCTGGAGAGCCGTCCCCTTCGCACACTCACTCGCTGCTGGGTTTTTGCATGGCGCCGCACCTTATCTGCTGGCACCCGACAAAGTGATAAATCCCCTCTCCGGCACTGTGGAGAGATGTTGCGGCTTCTCCCAAGCGCTGAGGAAGGCCAGCGGTGGGAAGTGGTGAGATACGCCCGCTCGCCGCCAGGCACACCGGCTTCGGGGCTGCTCAGGGAGGAGCTGGAATTGCAAAGTCCATTCTGTCCAGCTTCATTTTGCTGCTGCTTGACAAAATTCCCTGTGCGTGCCGCAGCCAGCCTCGGCCAGCTCTTGGTCCGACTGCCCCGGGCGATGGCAGAGCTCGGACCCGAGCGCAGCCCCGGGAGCAGGGCTGTTTGCAGAAGGAGGCTGGCTGTTTGCATGAAGGGTGAATTCAACCTTTCCCCTTCCTGTTCCTCTGGTCGGTCGGTCACTCCCACTGCCCACACAGCAAACTGTTCAGGCAGCTCTGTCCTTTGGGATTTGTTGACGCCTGGGTTGGTGCTAGCGGTGTGCCAGGAGGGCTGTGCCATGCAAAGTGCCCACCAGCTGGCACTTGGTGCTCTTTGGTCCAGTGAGTCCAGTCTGGTATGGCCTTGTACTGCATGTGGAGATGTGTTGGTGGTGAAATCTTGGCCTGGGATTTGCAGCTCTGGCAGTGGCCGACTTGTGCCTGCCTTGTGCAAATGTGTTTTGGCAGAAGAGCACAATATGGATGGAGAGGGGATTCTCCCCATCATCCAGGATAGCTTGCAGGAGCTGCCTAAGTCTTGTCCTGGAAAAAGCACTGTTTGGGCTGAACCCAGCGGCAGTGAGAAGCCATGTGGATGAGGAGCTGGAGGGTTGGGAGAGTGTTTCTGCTTCAGCAATGGTTGTAGCTGCTCAGAGGCAGCACTGCAGCCTCTACGCTGGGGTTTGGCGTCACCAGGTGACAGACAGCAGAGGGGAAATGTTGTACAAGCAGGGAAACAGGGATGTAAGCAGCTTAACTACTGAGGCTGGGCTTCATCCTGGCCCTTGGGATTGCTGCTGGAGTGTGGGTTTGCACAGCAGCTTGCAGAGCCTCCTGACAGCTGTGGTCACGGGTCTCTGGTGGGTCTCCATCTGCCATCCCACTGGGAGCACACAGACTGTCAAGTGATGCGTGTCTCTCAGTTCCTAGATGCCATGCTGTGGGCAGGAACGCCTCCTTGTGTATCGCATCCCATTCCCTCCCTGAACACCGTGTCACCTTCCCCATTCCAGCTGAGTGACGGCTGCTCCGACTCATCCATCAGCAATGTTCTCATGGCTCCAAGGTGTGCAAACCTGCGAGCAGAGTGGAGCTGAAATGGCCCAGATTTCCTATTTTGAGGTTGCAACCACAGTATTTGTGGTGACTTTCTCCTTGACCTGTGCCAGAAACGGGTCCCTGCCTATGGGGAGCTGAGTGAATCAGGAGACAGTGCACAGGCAACGATGACCTTACTGTCTCTCCTCTCTGGTTCTGGATGAGAGCTGTGACCCCATTGTGCTCCCCTGGGTGTGGGGAGCAGCAGGCGCTGCTGTCAGAGAGGCTCCTTTGGTGAATATTGGGGCTGACCCATAAAGGTGATGGAACAAGTTCCACCATGGATTCACCCACAGCCTGGGTCAGGTGTGGTACATCATTCTTTTGTGGGGCTGCTGGAAGCCCTGGCATCTCTTCCCTGGTGCACAGGGCTCCCTGCTCCCAGTGCTGAAGGCAGAGCCTAAAGCTCCGATGCAGCAATCCATTTTTCTTCCCCTTCCCGCTCAGTTGCCAAGCCTGAACAAAACAAGCCCTGCCTCCACCCGAGACAGGCTGATTACGTCTGCCGGCAGCCTAAACAGATTATCCCTCCCGCCACGCGCTGGGAGCCAGGAGTCTCTGCCGGCAATGGATGCGGACTTCCCTCAGAACGTGTGGGGGTGGGTGGGCACTGGCTGTGGGAGCATCCCAGCCCACCTGGGTGTCCAGCACCCCAGCAGGGATGTGGGTGTTCTGCTGTGAGGTTGAGTCTGGACCCTAAGAGAGGGTGTGCGTGTTGGTACAGCTCTCCTGTTCCACCTTGTGCAATGAAATCCTGCTGCACTGTGGGGCTGGCTCTGCTGGGTCCTGCATGCCTGGCTGGTTTGCGTGGGGAGGAAGAGCTGAAGGTACCACCAAAAACACAGGAGGTGTGAAAGCCTGTCCAACAGGCAGCTGGTTGGTGCCACAGCCCACTTCCAGCCCTGTGATCTGGCACTCCATGGGCTGCCACGTTCCTGTGACCCATCCTGCCCTGTGGAAGCAGGTGCCCAGTGGCCCCAGGGGGTGTGCAAGGGTTCCTGTATCACCCTGGGCTTTGGGAAATGCTGAGTGGCTCTGCACGTCCTTCAAGCCCAGTTCCCTATCTGCTGGGAATTGTGTTCCCAGTGCTGGTGGAGCTGGTTGGGGTGGTTTGTCCATGCCTGGGCAGCATCAGCACAGCAGCCTGACAGCTTTGTGTAAACCCAGCTGGGGCCGCTTCCTTCTCCGCTTCCTCCCCCCCGCCGTGCTGCTGGCGCTGGGCTGGAGGCAGCGTCCTCCCCCTGGATGCACTGTAGGCCCATGGGCTGAGGGGATGGAAGCAGTGGCTGGAACAGTGACCTGAGAGGCAGGTGAGGTGCTGTGGGTGCCCCACAGCCCAGCTCCAGTGTCGGATCAAAGGTGGGATGC
Source organism: Aegithalos caudatus (assembly GCA_013389925.1). Classification (NCBI taxonomy): domain Eukaryota; kingdom Metazoa; phylum Chordata; class Aves; order Passeriformes; family Aegithalidae; genus Aegithalos; species Aegithalos caudatus. Next base: position 12,961 of record WEIU01008367.1, read on the forward strand.
GATACCTGGACACTCCCAGAGGTGTGACAGGAAGTGGAGCAGTGATGTGGGGTGTTTCTGCCTGAGTCAGCCTGCAGCAGTCCCAGGGATGGGATGGAACTGGGCACTGTGGGGCTGCACACCTCTCACATCACCCCACCCCTCTCCACTCAGCTTTCCCTTGGCATTTTGTGGCTTACCCTCCAGCCAGGTGCCTTCTGGTTAAAAGCAAAGCCACCTATCCAGTGCCTGAGCACACTGTGTGGTTTCTACCTGTGGAGAAACTACTTGGAGCTGCCCTTTGGATATCACTGGATCTGCCAGGAGGCAAACAGGGCCCTGCATGGTCAAAGGCATCCTGGCGACCCTGGAGCTGCTTTGACACCACCCCTGAATGGGAGGCTGGACAAATCTCATTGGAAGAGGGAATTTTTTTCTCTGAGGTCTTGCTCAGTGCTGGTTGTTGCATTTTCCTCCTCTTGAAGAGCTCTCCAGAGGAAGCTGAGCCAGTGGAAAGGACATGTGATTCCAGCTCCATCCTGGTGCTCCAACACCCCCTCGGACCTGCCTCCCACATTGGGTTTATTTTAAACCTTGCTTCAGCTATTCCAATGCAGGTGTGATGAGCTTTTTTCAGATACTTCGTGTGCTAATTCATATCCCTTTCATTTAGGCTTGTACCTCTCTGGGCACTTGCTTGGTTTAAGCAGGAGGTTGTTTAGGTTTGGCTTTAAAAAGCGCTGCTGCGTGTTCATTTGTTGATGGGTGGAACCAGGCTGCCCACGCTGCCTGGCTCTAATTCATACCTTTCAGCTATTTTGGTTTCAATATCTGGAATTGGATGCATCTGCCAAAATTAGTGTAGCCCACTGGTGGTTTTTTATGATGCCGGTACAGAAATGACCGTGCTCTGTGTTAAGGGTGTGTATTTCAGGTGCTGGGTGTTTATTTACAGACAGTTTGAGCTAAAATTGGAATGGCTTAGAGCAAAACAGTGTTTGCTGGGGGGTGTGAGCCAGGCTGAGGTAGGGCAGGACTTCATGCCTGTAATACTGGGTTAAGGCTGCTTGCTGCTGGCCCTGGTGATGATGTCCCCTGTTGGTTTCACAGTTACTTTGTCCCTGGTATGGCACTGGGTCCTGCCTGCTGCCTGTCACACAGGCTGGATGCTGTGGGGTGCTCAGAGTGGCCGGGGTGGCTGCAGTGCTGTGGCTTGTGTCAGGGAGAGTTTTGCTCTTGGGGCTTTGCTGAGTTGAGCACTTGGCCTTGGTCAGGGGCTGTGCTGGGACTCAGAGGGGAAAACAGGGGGATGGAGGAGGGCTGAGCCCTGCACACACCAGGGTGCTGCCTTGGTGCAGTGGTGCCAAGCGCTGGGGACATCATGTGCTGCTGTCACTGTCATCCACTTGTTCCTGCATGGTGGAGACCATTCCTATGATATTCTCAAGCCCCAGTTGCTCAGCACTCACCCCAAGTTCTCTCATGGGAATTTGGGGACCCTGTTTCTGGCCAGTGACCCATTGAAGGGTCTCTAATGGGTCATGATTAACCATTAGCAATTCTGCTTTTTACCTGTAAAACACAAGAGAAATCTGGGATGTTTGACTCTTCCCAGGCCAGGTGGGCGGCCGTGGCCACATTCCAGCGTGGCAGGGAGCGTTGGGATCCCCGGTTCCGGAGCCCTCCCATGGTGTGGGCACGGATGCGTCACGGGCGGCTTTGGGTGGGGGCGCGGGGCGGGGGGTGCCGGGGGAGTGGCAGAGCCTGGCTCACACGCGGGGCGTTGGCAGCGTGGGCTGCACGGAGACGGGCATGGAGCCGGGCACACAGCGGTGCTGGGCAGCTGGAGGTGGCATGGGGACCATGGGTGAGCAGGGCTTCAGCATCCAGGTGAGCTTGGCAGGGGTGGTGGGGGGCTCTGGGCTTTTTGCCAAACCCAGGGAGGGTTGTGGTGCGCACAGGTGCCTTTCTGCACCCCCCAGTACGGTCGTGGGAACAGGTGTAGGGGTGCCCTGAGCCCCCCTAACTCCTCCAAATTGGATCCCATTCCCAGAGCTTTGTTTTCATTGATTTAAATCTCATTTAAAGGGGGCAGGAAGGAAGGAAGGTCTTCTCAAATCGTGTTTTCCCAGCTGCTGGGAGAGCAACACCTTGAGCTGGTATGTCATATTATGGAGGGGATACGAGATTTTGTTATTTCTTTTCACTTTATAAACAGCAAAAGGTCTCCTCCGGCGTGTTTCCAGTTTGCTTACTCAGTGCTTCATGCATTTGACAGTTTCTGGTGCATAGGCAGTTTCTTCTATTGTTTGCAGGGATTTTTCCAGAGGGGAAACTTTTTTTTAACATTACAAAACCACAGAAACTGGCAGGAGGAATCTAGGGGGGGTACTGAATTGGAAACAGTTTTAAACTTTAAGGAACAGAACAGAATGAAAGCAACAAGATTTACTGAATCAGTTAGAGAAGAGCTGGGAGTGTGTGTCCTTGTGACGTTTTGGCTGGGCCAGGACAGACGTGCATGGATGTTCCATGGTGGAAAGCAGCGTTCCCAGACTCAGGGTCTCCTGGAGCTGGATCTGCTCTGGGTTTCCTCCCTCCTGGTCTGTCTTGGTATCTGTGGAGCCGCCTTGCTGGTGTGGCAATGCCTTGCCACTCTTGCAGCAGGATTTGGCCCCAGCCCTTGCCAGGTGTTGGCTCATCATTTACAGCTTGACAAGGCAGCAGGAGCGGTGCCCGCAGGACTTTGCGTGGGAGGACAGGCCCTGTGCCCATCCCCATCCCACCACTTGCCGTGGCCTGGGTCAGCTTCACCCTGGCCACTTCTGCATCCAAGCCACCGGTGGAAAGAGCTTGGATATTTTTTTTCCACTGACATACGGCAGTGCTGCAAGGTTCTTTCCGAGTATTCTTTCCCTTTCTCTTCCCGGCTGGCTGAATGAGCTGTTTTCCCTCCTCCTGGCTCTGACCTTCCTGTGTGCTCAGCCGTGGGCCTCTGGATGCTGCTGGCAGGGGGAGCGGGCTGGCAGGGGCTGGCCCTGCAGGGAAGCAGGAGTTGGATGTGCACAGCGCAGGAAGCGGCTGGGAACTGGAGAGCTGCCAGCGCTGGGTAGATTTTCCTCTCTTAATTAACAAACGGAAAACATCGAGCTCTCCTTTGGAGTGTGTTTTTGCTTTGGAGTAGAGGCACGCCGCCGATGGCGATGGGAAGAGCCATCGGTGGGGATGGGCTCTGCTGCTCGGCGGTACCCGGGAGGTTGGCGCTCCGGGCACCGTGCCATGCAGGAGCAGCTGTGTTTGGAGTTTGTGCCTGGGGTTTTGCCTCCTCCCGAGTCCTCATCTCAGTCCCATTGGCACACAGTGTGTGTCACACCACGGGTTGCCGTCAGACACCACGTTCCCTACGCTGGGAAGGCTGAGTTTGCCTGCGTGCGGGAGGCTGAGCTCACGCAGCTGCCTTCGTGCTGGGGCTGCTGCAGTTTCCCGTGGTCCCTGACCATCGATTTCCTGTGGTGCTGATCGATGTTGAGCCATTTTCCGCTGTTCATGAGTGTTTCTCTGCTGTTTCTTTGCAGGCCAAACCCATTTATGGTGGCTGGCTGCTGCTGGCCCCGGAAGGAACGGACTTTGACAACCCCGTGCACCGCTCCCGGGTGAGTGAAGCTGAGACATCCCCTGCCTGTGACGTTGGTGGGGGTGGCAGGAGGAGCAGCAAGGGCTGTCCCTGCCCAGAAAGGGCTGTCCCTGCCCTTGGGGGTGGCTGTGACCCTGGGAGTGCTGGAGGGACATGCACCCATCTCCTTGTGCAATCCAGGAAGCTGGGAGGTGTTTCCGGCAGCAAGCCTGGAATGCCTTCTCTGGGATGCAAGGTCTCCCGTGCTGGGCAGCAGCCTGGGGCACTGCAGGTGCAGGTCAGGCTCAGAGTGTGCAATTTTATTGCTTGTTGCTTTTGCTTTTTGATGTTTTTGATGCTGCTCTGGTTTGCCTGACACGTGTCATGCTGCCAGGAGGGCACTCAGGCCGGTGGGGTGTGGGCTGTGTGACTCTGAGCTGTGCTGTGACCATCAGAAAAGCCCCCAGTTTTCCTTTGGGGCTTGGAAACATCTACTTTATTTTCTGCAGCTCATCATGAGCGTGCCCAGAGCTCTAGAGGGAGGCTGCATCCTATCCCCTAGTGTGGATATGCCAATGTCAGGCAGGTCCTGCAGCAAGGAAGGGGCTGAGTGGTGGTTCCCATTTGCTATAACCCTACAGAGCTCTGAAGCCAAGTGCTGGCAGCAGGGACCTGCAGACAGAGCAGGACACACTCAGCTCCTTCCCAAAGGGGTTTTCTCATCCCTGGCAGAAACAGCAGCATCCTGTGGGATCGAAGCATCCCCCACTTTCCTGTCCTGGGGGGTGTGAAGCTCACTCAGAAGGATGTGGCCAGGCTGATGTCCTTTCACTGCTGGCTTTTGACAAGAACTTCGAGCCTGTCTCCAGGCTTGTCTTGCAGGGAGCTTGCTGCTGAGACTGCCAGGATGGGGCTGTCTTGTGCGTGGGAGGGATGGCAATGGTCCGTGAACCCTCTGTCATGCAGCCAAAATGCTCTCGGAGCTGTTTGTAATAAAAAAATTGCTCCCGAATGAGCAAGAATTGGGTTCTGAGTTCAGCCTGGGGTATATGGGTCATTACTTGGAGTCACAGCTTGTCATAGACTTGCTGGCCTCATAAAGGGGACATGGGTCTCCCCAGAACCCAGGCTGCCTGCTAAGCTGGGGCTTGTGGAGGTCCACAAGACCCTCTGTCGTTCTGCTTGTCCCTGAGCACCCTGGACTTTGCCCGAAGGCTGAGAAAAGTGAGATAAGAATTGCTGCACTGGGGCTATGAATCCAGGACCTTTTTTATTTCAGCCTGCTCAACCAGTTTTTGCTCTTGGCTGAAAACAACCTGGCACACATGAAAAAAAAAGGCAGTTTTCCAGCCAGATCAGTTCTCCAATCTGATTTGCTGTGCAGCTGCAGAAGCAGCAGTGCCAGCACGGTGCCAGGATTGCCTGGGCAGTACCAAGCCAGAAGTGCAGCCACCATCCAAATTGAGCTCATGTGCTGCTGTGGGACACCTGAAATTGCACCCTGTCACCCTCTAGCACTGGATGCTGGAGTAGATGATGCAGGATGAAGCTGAGGGCTCAGAGCATTTAGTCTGGGGATCCTTCTGCTGTCCCCAGTATTCGTGGCATGAACCTGAGTCATGAGAGGTTTAGTTTGGATATTAGGAAAAGGTTCTTCTCCCAGAGGGTGATCAGGCACTGAGCAGGCTCCCCAGGGAATGGTCAAGGACCCAAGGCTGCCAGAGCTCAAGGCAGTCAGCATTGGGCAGTGTGGGCTGGTGCATGCAGACCTTTGGCAGAGCCCTGCCAGTTGATGTGCAGCTCCAGTGCTCCCAGCAAGGCCTAGGGACTGGTGGACACTGCCATGACCCACCTCGATGTCTTCTCTTGCAGAAATGGCAGCGTCGGTTCTTCATCCTGTACGAGCACGGGCTGCTGCGCTACGCCCTCGACGAGATGGTGAGTGCTGCCTGGCTGTGTCCAGGCTCTGGGGATCAGCTGGGTTATCTACTGCCCTTGGAGTGCTCTGCCAAGCTGGAGGAGAGTTGTGCTTGCTGGGTTTGACTCTCTGCCAGGCTGGGTCTGTGTGGGAGCTCAGTGGACACTCTGCAGAGGATGGTGGGTGTTTCGGGAGCGTACAGGTCCCACCTGGCATGGGATTCATCAGTTGCTGACAGATCCCACGCTGGCAGGAAGTGCTTGAGGGGGTCCCCAAGGTCGTTCCCTCTCCTTTTTGCCCATTTTCCTGGTGCCAGCTGGGTTTTGGTTGTGGTGAATCACCTTGGCAGTGTCCGAGAAGGAGGCCCTGCCTAGCAATGCCTGTGGAAAGTAGGTCAGCTGGAACGCCTTCCCACTGCCCGCCCCGGAGCTGCAGCTTGTCACCAGCACTGTTCCCATCGGTAAAAGGGGATCAAAGGAAGGGAAACACATCTGCTGTGAGCTGCAGAGCCCAGTAGGTCAATCCCAGGAGCACCCAGGACTGCTGATTTATCCTGCTGGCTACAGCAAGCCCACGGGAGGGTGCCCAAGGCTGAGCAGGCTGGCACGGTGAACACCCATGTGCTGGGATCTGCCTGGGCTGGAGGCTCAGGAAGCCAGCTGGAGAGAGTACACCTGTGGGACAGGGACACATGGGGACCTGTGTCTGTGGCAGGGAGGCTCCCTGTGAGGTCAGTGTGTCTTGGTCCTCCTCCAGGGCCTCCTGTGAGGGCACTGTGGAATGAGGAGGCACGAGTGTGGCTCAGATTTCATGCTGTGTTTGTTTGTATTTTTACTTGGGGTTGGGCCAAGTGCCCTAAATAATTTAGATGTCTTGGGTAGGAGCAGTGGAGGCTTTAATACATTTTCAGTGTCAGCAACCTGGCTCTGCATTGGGCTGGTGTTTCCTGTCCTACTCTGACGGGAGGGTGCTTGGTGTCTGGGTGGAGTAGGGAGATTCCCCAATCTGAGGTAGAGATGCAGGAATGCTGGGAAACAGTCTAGAATATTTTTTTGCTGTTTTGCATCCTGAGGAGGTTGACCTGCCCCAGGTTCTGCAGTATCTGGGCAGAAGCAGACAGGCAGTGCCCCAGCCCTGTGCCACAGAGGCCAGAGAGCACCCAGAGGACAGCAGGAATGTCCCGCAGCTCTCCAGGCACCTGTTGGGCTTTTTCCCCTTGAGAAGGGAGAAAGTGGAAAAATACAAACAAAAAGGGAAGGTACACATGTGCAGGAAGGGATGGTGTCCTGGGCAGTGTCACACCACAGTTCTGGCTCCTGAACTCGCTACCCCATGGCAACTTGTGGTGTGATGGATCCCAGGAGGGTCTGGCCTTGTCATAGTCATAGACAGAGGAGACTGTCATGGATCCTTCCTCCTCACTGGGGTTTGACTGAGGGTATTAAAATACCCTCCTGACCTTTCCATCCTTCCAGCTGTGCTGGGACCTTGCCCTGTCCCCACCATGGACAGGTGAGGCATAACAGGGAGTGCCAGCAGAGGCACTGCTTTTTCCTTGAGGGATCCACTTTGCAGTCCACTCAGGGATTGTCTCCCCCCAGTGTGTCCCAGTTTCTCTGCAGGAGCTGGGTGGGGGTCCTGTGGGAGCCTTGGTGCGGAGCAGCCTCTGGAGTGTGCAGGAGCTGGGCAGCAGCTGGCTGGAGACCTCCCAGGCAGTTGCAGGCTGGGATTGAATGGCTCTGCTTGAACCTTTCAGACATTAATTTTGTGGGTTTGGCAATTTTTGCTCTTATTAAAAGCGGAATTGGAGGGAGGGTGATCTTGGGAGGGGAGTCCTGGGCTGGTGATGCTTTTGGAGACATTCCTGTGCCTGGCCAGGGGAGTTCTGCTCCTGGCTCCCAGCAGGTTGGATAGCACTGGGGTGTGGAGGAGCAGCTAAAAGTGCAACCCCATGTTGGGGAGACCTCAGGGAGTCCCCAGAGATCTTGGTGCTCAGAGGAGATGGGATGGGGCACCATTGGGCACAGGGAGCTTTTTGCCATGGGATGGGAAAAGTTTGGTGTTGGAATGGAGCACTTTGGGCATGGAAGGTGGGACAAGCAGGCACAACCTGTCCTGCTTGTCCTGCTCTCTCCTGAGACCTGCCCAGGGATATCCCCAGAGATGATCCAGAGTCTGTCCTCCTGCTTGGCCACCTTCTTTCTGTGTGTCCATCATTCTGTCTGTCCATAGTTCCAATCTGAAAACAAAATGAGTTCTGCATGATGGCTGTGATGGGGAGAATTTGCACAGGCTATGGACCTTCATCCCCTCAGACCAGGCTGAGCTCTCTGGGGCCTCCCTCTTTCAGTCTGGGTGCAGTCAGTGGCACCCAGAACCAGCCTGGCCACTGGGAATGCCCAGCAGATCCCACCCCCTTCCCCTCTGCAGGGACTGTGCCAGCAGCTGTTCCCAGCTCTGCCGAGCCCTGGCTAAGCTGAGCTTGCTCAGACGTGCAGAAATTCCTGCCTCCCAACTGTGGGTGGATGTGGAGGTTGTGTGATCACTTGGGGATGCCTTCCCAAGCTGAATATCCACGATTGCACCCCAATGGTGGCTTGCTCCTGCTGTTTGATAAACCTTCGTGCTGGGACTGCTGATGACAAGGGCTGATACTTCCCTGCAGCAGCTGGAGGCTGACAAAGCCACTCTTACTGAGGGAAAGCAGGAAAGAACAGGCTTGGGATTGAGCTGCTGTGTTGTGAGCATCCAAGGACAAGTTTCAGTTCTCCTGGTAAAACACCCTGTGGTCTCCAGTGAAACCACTGCCGTGGGAGAGCAGCCCAGCACCGCAGTGCTGGGGCGCTCCAGGAGGTTTTGGTTGGGATTTGGGAGCTGCCACAAGAACAGTGCTGGGCTCAGGGGCCAGAGCCAGCGAGTGGCAAGTGCAGAGCTTTTGCCTCCTTTTGTTTTGATTGCTGCAATCTATAATTAGCGGCCAAGGTCTCTATAAATAGAGCCTGTGTGCGTGGGAATGGAGAGGCAGGAGGGGTTTGTAGGGATGGAGAGCACTGCCATGTCCCTCCCTGAGCCTGCAGGTGGGCCTGTGGCCTCAAGCACTGCCTGGGGATGGATCCAGCCCCGTGCCTGGGGCAGCTCAGAGGAGTGGGTCTGGATGTCTGGGACAGCTTCTTCATGAGTCACTGCACGTCCAGGGCCAGGCCTTGTCTCTGTGCCTCGATTTGCTGCTGTGCCACTTCTCTCGGGCTGGGATTTATACTAGGTTGGCATTTTGCATCCTCCCTGGGGGTATTCTCATGTCACATCAGGCCTCATTTTGGTAGCTGAGACTATTAATTTAGAGGGTTTTTTGCTTTGTGCATATGCTGGTTTGAAAACAGGGCAAAATTCAGGCTTGTCTGGGAGCATCTCAAACTTGCTGGTGCTGTGAATGAGAGCCAAGGTGAGAGCATCTTCTGTATGGGCTCTTTTAGTTTCCCTGCAGGGATTCAAGGAGGGGCATCCCTGGGCATGATGTATCCAATTTTGCAACAAACTGACCTCAGTCTGTGTCTGGCACTTCCCAGCTTGATGAAGTGTGTGAGCCCTATCTCTACTCTGCCCTTTACTTGCTGGAGTCAAATTGCTTTGTGAAATTGGGAAGGGATCTAGGAGGATGCTTGAACCAGTAGTCAGCCACCTCAGTAGCAGAGTTTGCTGGGGTTGGGTGGCTGTGTCCTCCATGGTGGTGATGCAGACCCTTCCCAAGCTCATAGCAGGGTGATCCTGCTCCTAAATCAGGAACTCGGATGGATCATAATGTCATTAACCTCAGTACAATGGAGTAGACATCCCTGCTCCAGCCGGTGATGGCAGAGAGAGAGGTCAGGAGAGGGCCAGGAGCTGATGGGACTGGGGTGGGATGAAGAACGAGGCCTGCCTGGCATCTGGGAATGGTTAGGGAGCAGTGGGACCCCTGGGCTGAGTGTATAAATAGGAGAAGAGAGGCCAGCTCAGAGGTGGGAGGTCTGGCACTACACAGCAGGGCTGTGGGGTCACATCTGGAGACCTGCTTGGCCCCAGGCCCCATTCCTGGCCACAGAAAACTAAGGAACTGATAAATGGCTAAAAAAGGAGGGTGGTGTAATCATTGGTGGCAGCTGGAGGGGGATCAGAGGAAGGGATGTGTGCTTGATGATGTTGTGATCCACAGACCTGTGTAATTATTGTTTTCTAAATTCATCCCTCTCCAAAAACCTTTTTATTTGGAGGAAAGGGGCATTTTAAAATGTCACTGTTAGCAGAGCTGCACCACGTTAATTTTCATTGTAGTTACCTCCTTTGTCATCTGTATTGTTTTAAGAAGCCAAGAACCCGTGTGTGTGTTTTTTTTTCCTCCCTTTTAGATCAAAGCAGTTTACTTCAGTTTTGGCACAGAATTGAAATTCATTGGCAGGGATTAAAAACGAACCTTAAACATCCTGGCCTCTATGTCCTTACTTTTTCCACACGTTTTGCCATTAAAGCATTTCCAAACTCTCCCTGCCCCCTGCTCCGTGGGAGCACGGGCTTTACAAACCCCATTCCCCTCATCCCCAATGGACACAATTTTGCCAGTGCCTCTGTTTGCCAGATCAAGACTTTCAGTTTCTGTTTAGCATAAGAAGCTTTTGGCTTGAATCAAAGCATGTTTGAAATTTAAAGTAAGCAGAGACAGGAAGGCTGGGTGGGAGTGACTGTGAGGCTCAGACAGTGACAGGGACCCTCATCCCAGGGACTTGGATGTAGTCAAGTCAGGGTGGACAATGATCTGTGAGGAGGTTTTATCTGGGATGTTTGGTGCATATCTCACAGATAATGCAGTAGCAATAAGGAAATGATGGGAAAATTGGGAAGCAGAGATCCTTTCTCCTTCAGGGCAGCTGGGCAAGGAAAGGACGCCTGAAATCGGGGTGCAAGGGAGATGGCACAAAGCACATCCTTATGACTGCTCTAGAGGAGATGCAGAGACAGCACAAGGGCTGGTGACTCTGGACAGACCTCAGAGATCTTTGATGAATTTGTTGTGTTAAATTTTAAATATTGATTTGGGGGAAAAAAATCCATGAACCTACAGGGAGCCCTGGGAACTCATTCTTTCGTTGCTGAAGCCAGGACCAAGCAGCCTTGAAGGCGGTGAGAGGAGGATACACAGGTCTTCATTTGTGGTTTTATATTAATGTCTGTCTTGATGCTGATGCAAGTGTCATTACTGGGACTGGGAGTGGGGATCCCATAAGGATGACTTTGGGGTGTTTATGTCTTTCCATTTCTCTCTGCTGCAAGTGTCTGGCCCCAGTTGCTGCAGGAGGTGGGTCCCAGGAATGGTTCCCTACATTTGGTGAACCCCCTTCTGTTTTTATGTCTTTTAGTTTGGCTTAGTGTGTTTGGGAAGGTAAAACTGCTGATCTGCAGAAGGAGAATTTGGGAGGGGGCTGAGGGAACAGGAAGGCCTCTTCCAGGAATGGCTCCATCACAAGTCCTGGCAACTGACAGTGGCCAGGGACCATCAATGGGGCCCCAAAAGTGCCTGGGTTTATTGTGAGCTTTGGAGAACACTGTTCTCCACATCCAAGCCCCCCCAAGAAGGTAATTTGGTGGCTGCAGGACCCTCTTGGGAGAGGCCCTGGTGTGAAACAGTCCATGGTGGGAGGTTTGGGAGTTAACAGGCAGAAAAGAGGATGAAAGTGGAGTTGAAAGCTCGATGCAGCCAGCGACCTCCTAACACAAGCTGCTTTGATGACCTGGCCCAGGTGTTTCCTTCCTGGAAACAACACAGCTCCTATTGTCTTCTGCAAGGGCGAGCCACAAAGCTGGAATTGCTCTTAGGCTGAGCAGTGAGGACAGGTTCAAGTGGCTCCATCCTTCTGCTTTTTCCCCACTCCTTGTCCCTCGGGACCTAGCAAAGATGTTTCTGTAGAAGACGTGTGCCAGAGCAGCGAGGGAAGTGAGCTGGGGTTTAGATTGCATTTATCTTGTTTGTGGGGGGCAGAGTGAAACAGGCACTTGTAGCAGCTGCAGTTCCTTTGTGACTCCTGGACCTGTGGCTTCCAGCCTAGCTGCAGGCTCTTGGTGCTGGAAAAAATTTATCTACTTTAAGAGGTTAATGTGGAAATCAAGCTCTGATGGCATTTAGGAGGGAAGATGTCAGGGCTGTCAGTGAAATGACACAGCTAAGTCTGAGCAGTTACCCTCACATGGGCCTTGTGGTCCCCCCAGGCAGGAGAGGAAGGGGCAGCAGTGGGTGCCTGATCCCAGCTCTTTCCAAGCCAGGGCAATGCTGGGCTCCCAAGCATCCCCCAGTCCCTGGGTGGCCATGCCAGTCCACACGTGAATGACCAAACCACCCAAGGAACCCACAAAATACCATTTTTTCACGCTGCTGTTGCTTGCTGCTGGGGAGGGGATGTGAAATGAGGTGCCTGCAGAACAGCCCTGAGCCCACCAGCTGCAGCCATGTGGTGGGGATGGGGTCGGGTTTAATTCTTTCCAGCCCTGTTGTAGGCCACCAGATCAGGTCACTGAGGACCACCAGTGGGCTGTGGGCTACAGGTTGGGTGATGCTGGGTAACAGCATCCTTTTCCCTGCTCCTAGAAGAAGAAGTAGCATCCCAGCAGCTGGCACATCCCTGTTCCCATTGAGGGCCATGAGGTATCCTGGCATTGACTGGTGGGATTCAGTGCTGCCAACCCCTCAGTGACAGCTCAGAGATGAGGACAAGGACGTGAATGGAACAAGGCAACAAAACTGCTCCAAAAATCAAAGCGCGTTCCCCTTTTTTTCCTCGGCAGAGATCCTGCATTCATTGATTGTTGACATGACATATGTGGGTTGGAGAAAGGCAGCGGCAGCTTCTGGCAGGGGAGGAAGGGGCTGGGGGGGCCGGAGGGGCTCTGCAAGCCGAGATGCTGATTACCAGGGGCAGCAAATAGCTTGCAGCTGCCTCCGCTCAACACGCTCTTTGTGGCGCTTGCAGCCACTCTTTGGACGCAGCTATTTTTAATTTCCCCAAGCGCGCACAAAGCAAAGGGGGTGGGCGATGCCGCCGGCGTCCCCCCTTCCTGCCCCCCGCTCCCACCCCTTTCCCAGCCAGCCCTGCGCTTCCCGGCTTCCTCCCACCCTCCAGGGAATGTGGGGAGCTGCACTCCCTCTTTTTTTTGGTTTTCTTTTTTTTTTCTTTTTCTTTTTTTTTTTTTCGGGTCCGCGTTGGGAGCCGGCCTTGGCTTCCCCTCCCCATCCCAACCCTGCGCCAGTGTGTGCGGGGAGCTGGGAAAATGCAGAAATAAATAAATACGCAATTAGGCAGGCGTCCAGCCGTGGAGGGGGGCGTGCTGCAAAAAAGAGACTCCGGCCAAATTTTGGAATGCCTGAGAAAGCGGCTGGAGCCGTGGGCGAGCGCGGGGTTGTGGGCTTCCCACCGCCGCTCCCCTCCTGGCGGAGAAGGAGAGGCTGGGACCCCCGAGGAAGGGGAGGAGGAGGAGGAGGGAGGGTGGCAGCTCCCAGCCTTGCTCTTTGGGGGGCTTTCCCCTCACTGGCATCTCAGCCCAGGACAAGGCGTGTTTGTGCTGGAGCTGTGGTGAGAGTGGGGGGATCTCAGCCTGCTTTTGCCTTGGTTCGGGAGCGATTTTTCCACCAAAAGCCGAATTGTGCCCTCTGTTCAAGCAGCAACACGGTTTGGGGTTAATAAATTACTTATTTGCAGTCCTTGTTTCTCTGTTAGGTAAGCATTGGTGAATATGATATTTCTGCTTTATCCCGGGCATGAATTATTCATCAGGTTTGGAGGCTGTAAAAGGGACGTCAGGTTAAAACTTGCGTGGAGGCAGGCTGAGGTCTTCAGTGAGGTTTTGTAAACAGCTTTTCTCAGGATTACCAAGTGCAGAGTTTTTGCAGGAGTCTTCCCTCTTTTGTCTCTGCTGTTTTGAGGGGTTTCTGGTGAAAAATGAGAATTTCCAGGCAGGTTTGATTATTGGTCTTCCTCATTAACTTACCATGGGCCGCAAGATAAAAAAGTAGAAAAAAAAGCCATCAAAATACAGTTTTTCCTTTATGCTAGACCAGGTAACAGCGTGTTCATGTTCTCTTGGTAATATGTATTTTGTAAGATCTTTTTATTTTGCCCTGTTACTTCAAAGCTACTGAGGAGGCTCTTCCCTGCAGTCACCGAAGTCTGACTGCAAGTAGGTAACGAGATAAAACAGCCAGACAGCTTTGCTGAAAGTTGAAATTACCATAGGTAAATCACATGTGCAGCAACTTCACTTACCCTTCACCTCCTTCCTGCAGGATCTGATCCAGGAGCTGGTTTGTGGGAGTGTGTTAACAGGCTCGTGCTCTGCCGCCTGCCGCAGGCAGCGCAGCTCCTCCTGTGCTGCTGCAGGAGAACAGATCCAGGGGCAGAGGTGCTGCATGTGGAGCTTGGGATGCTCCAGGAGCTGGGGAGAGCAGAGAAAGTCCTACCTTCCATGGAGGTTTTTCCCCCCCCACATTTTCCTGGCATGCACCCCACGGCCATGCCCTGTCTCTGCTGCCATGGCATCCCTTGCCGTGGGGCTGCAGGGAAGAGATCCTTCCCTGTGAGGGTGGGGAGGCCCTGGCACAGGCTGCCCAGAGAAGCTGTGCCTGCTCCATCCCTGCAAGTGTCCAAAGGCCAGGTTGGATGGGGCTTGAAGCAACCTGGGATAGTGGAAGGTGTTCCTGCCCGTGGCAGGGGCTTGGAACTGGATGGGCTTTAAGGTCCCTTCCAACCTAAACCATTGTGCATGGTGGTGGTGCCATTCTGAGGGTCTTGGCTCTTGCACCCTCCAAGCCTTGGGTGCTGTGGCTCCAGGTGCCGTAACTGTGACTCTCCATGATTTCATGGCCAAACAGAGCCCTGGGAAGCTGCAGTGAGGCCGTGGGCTGCTCTCCCTCTGGCTGTCCCCACTCTCCTCCCACTTCCCTTTGCTGTGGGTGACTGGTCCTTGGGCAGAGGAGACAGAGGGAACAGGCACACAGGGTGGCTTTAGAAGTGTCCCAGCAGCATCCTGAGCTCATACGGGATTTCCACCTGTTGTGATGGTGTGACTGGAGAGAAAGGTGGGGTTTTGGAGCACACCCAGCCTTGGCCCTTTCCTCCACATTTCATCAGCCCTGTTGGGATTGCATCGATAAAATCACAGGGATCACCAGGGCGCTGGGGAGCTACTGGGATATAATTAGGGTTTTGGTTCACTTTCCTGGCAGCTTTCCTGTTAGGGGAGGGACAGCAGGGATTATGGATGGAGCAGATGTGTGGAGGGAGGGGATGTTCATTGCATGGGTGGTTAATGCCATGTACAGGCCAGTGCTGGGGGGGTGAAGTCTTCATTCCAGGCATGGGGGATGGAGAAAACCTCTTGTGCTCATCCTCCTCACGTGCCCTAGCCCCGGATTGCTCCTCTCTGCTGGGATTGCACAGCTGCTCCCAAAGGAGGGATTGGGAGCAGCACATGGCTGTGAACTCCCTCCTCTCCCTGTACTCCTCTACAGGAGCCAGATGTGAGCAGCAGGTTTAGGGAGAAAACGCTGCTCCCCTGGGACAGTTCCAGCAGCCTCGTGTGTTAGTTGCAATTTTTTCCTGGGCATTTAAAGCACTTTTTCTATGAGCCTGGTGGTGCCTGCCTGGCCAGGACAGCTCTCTGCTATCAGTGTCAGTGGCTCCACCACATCGTGCCTGTAGCAGCAGAGCCCATCTCAAGCTGCTGCTGGGTGGTCTCCTTGCCCCACAACAGTCATGTGTGTCTGTTGGGAGCTCTTCTCCTTGGAACTGCCCAGAAGGCTCACGTTTTGTGCCATTTGGTGGGATGGCCAATGGTCAAAGTTTGGAAAACTCTCTCCAGCCATCACCTTGGCTTTTGGGAAGGTCTGCAGGGTCCAAGCTGGTTTGGAAGCAATGCAGAATGGGTGTGGGATTTTCTGTAGGGGTGTGGGTGCAGGATGTGGCTGCTGCTTGGTTGGCCAAGCCAAGCTTTTTGGCTTGGGTTGGCCCTCGCACTTCCAGCTGCAGACCCAAGCGCCCTGGGAGCCCGGCCTCCTGGTATTCCCAGCCCAGCAGGAAGCTCTGCAAAGCTCATAAGAGTGGAGCTGGGGAATAATGAGATTTCCAGACTAATTTGGCCGGATTCAAGAACTTCCACTGAAGCATCTGCGCCTGTGGGAGTTTCCCGAGCCTCCGGTGGATCTGGTGCTGCTGATCCCCAGGGCTGTCCTCTCCTCCCCTGCAGTTGTTGAGTGCCAGTACAAGACCCTGTATTGACAGTGCTGGGGAGTAAAGGTGGGATACCCCACCGTGGTGGCTGCAGGGCCTGAAGTTATCCAGAGCTCCAGGCAATGGCTGTTGGAGGTGGCTCTCTGTGGCTGTGATGCTGCTGATGGCTTGGTCTGTCCTTGTGTCTTTGCTCTGATTCCTCTGCCTGGTTGCATTTGCAGGAGAGGCTGTGGAATGGCTGGTGATGAGACCTGTCCCTCCTTCCCCTCTAGGCTGGAAGGGAGATGGGTTTACTTAGTGGGAGGTACAGGGATTTGATTGATCTAATTTTCTGCTTTCCTTGGATGACAGTTACCTTGGTCATGTTCCCTAATCCATGAAGCAGAAATCCAGGTCCAGCTGTGATGGAGCAGGGCTGGCCAACATGGGTAGAGGTCATCCTGCCTCGATCCAAGCTTTCCTCCTCCTGAGCTGTGTCCAAAACTGGCATCACTGTGTGTATGACCATCTTTGTGTGTGTGTGACCTTAGAGGGATGTGGTTGCTGGTGTTTGGTGAAGCTCCTTGCTGCTGTGGAGGGCCATGAGCACGGAGGTGGTGGTGAGCTCCTGCACGTGTGTGCCTGGCACTTGGTGCAGGGACCACCTGGGACTCATCTCCTACACCCAGGGGGTGGAGGATAAAGTTGACAAGGCCAATTTGGAATGGTGCAATTTAAGATTCAACTATCGAGATGCAAATGAAGCCCATTTTTCCTTTCCACCCCCAAACTACTGCTGTTCCCTCTCCAGGAAACTCCTGAGGAGTGATCCCTGCACCAAGCTCTGGTCTGTCCATGGTCTTGCCAGGTTTTTGCCATCAGGCTGATTACCATGACAACTTGCTGGAAGGCTGCAGATATTTGCTTCCCCTTTGGCTGTTGTGCCTGTGCATCTAGGAGCAGGGAAAATGCCATGCTGGCAGCTGTGAGCAGATGGGGTCAGATCTGTTATCATGTATTCCTCCCACCCCCCTCTTCAGAGGGGAGGAGGACATTTTGCATTTTAAGTGCATCTAAATCCCATAGAGCAAGAGGAAAGAATAGCTGTTGGGTTTGCAGGGCTGGAGGGTGGTGCCTTTGGCACTGCAGGACTGGCAAATGCCTGTGTATTTCTGGGCTTCTGCATTGGTCCCCGAAGAGTTGGGATAGGGCTTGAGTGGATGCTCCAAGCTCTCTGTGCAACCTTTGGCTTTTGCTTTGGTCTGCAAAAAGCCAGGATGGCAGCTCAGAGCAGCCTCTGGACACCCTATCCTGGTGGAACCTTGCTCTCTTTCCCATCCTGGTGCCAATGTTTTCTGCATCTCTCTCCCTCTTCCTCTCCAGCGGCACTGGAAGTGGAATGTGCGTATCTGTGGGTGCAAGCTTCCCTGAAAGGCTCCTGGATTTGTCGATGCTGGTGAGGACCTGGAGTGTCAGACACCAGTGCTGAGGGAGGTTGAACCCACTTGGTGACCACCACTGGCTTTGCTGACCCTCCCTGCCCAGCACGGGGGGTGGTGCCAGGACTGGATACGGCTGTTCCCACCATGCACAGACCCCTCAGAGGCCGTTCAGCAGGAAAGAGGTTAACAGGAAAGAGGCAGGCTAGGCTCTGGCTGCCAACTCCGACCCTGCTTTGGAGTGGGGAGCAGCTGGGAGCTGCAAGAGCACTGAGAAAATAGCCTTATAAGGCCAAGACAAGCCGGCTCCAGCCTCTGCACAGCCCCAGCCGGGCTCGCTGCGCTCCAGCACCCGCTCACTGGATGGGTGCTTGGGGGGACGGGGATACAAATGGGATGTGTGACCCCAAACTTGCTGCCTGGGCATCCCTGGGATGGGTGCTGCCCATGCCTGGCTGAAGTGGCCCTGGGTGGGAGAGGAGCCCTCGGGTGCACCCAGCCCGTTTGCAGGCAGCTCCCGGCCCTGCTCAGTGTTTAGACTCGCTGTCTGTGGACATAAACACCGACTCTGCCTAAAAGCGGCCCCTGGCTGAACTCTCCTGCCCAGCCCCTGCACTTCACCCCCTTCTCAAACTGCTCCCCAGGGAAGAAAATTCCATCCCACTCGCAAAAGGGGAGCTGATGTTGTCTTATGTCCTGGTGGAGGCTCTGGAGGGCTCTTCAGGAGCTGGCATGTAGGGACAGGTGTGTGTGGCACTTGCTGACCCATCCCACCTCCTTGGGGTGGGTGAGCTGGGGCCATGGGGAATTCCTCCAGCAGAACAAATCTCATGAGCTGGCTGTCAGCACCTATGATGAACAAGCCAGGGTCAACAGTGGAGAAATCTGTGGTGGGGCTGGGGGAAGTGGCATTTATCCATCTGGGTAGATACTCTACATTGCTGGCTGCACGCCAGGGCAAGTGTCCTATGTCCTACCCCCTTGTTGTGCTGGCACAGCTTTGTTGCCAGTACAGAGGCACATTGGCAGGTGCCAAGGCCACATCTGCAGAGTGCTGCTCGTGGCTCCATCTGTGAGAAGGGACTATGGCTTCTGGCAGGCTGCTGAATCCAGGAGTGGTGACATCTGGGGGCATCTTCCCCTCTTTCTTGCATAGGGGCATGAAGTGTGAGTACTGAAATGCAGGGGACATGTATTGCTTGATACCTCCCTGTGGATGTGGCAACTGAGGACGTGGTTTAATGGTGAACATGGTGGTGGTGCCAGGTTGATAGTTGGACTGGATGATCTTAAAGGTCTTTTCCAACCTTTATGATTCTATGATCCCCCTGCCAGCAGTAAAAACCTGTTTTTTCATTGCCTGGTGCATGGCTGGAGGTTTCTCAGTGGCTTTTATGAGCAATAGATGCTGATACAGAAAGTGTGCAGGTGAGAAAGGTGGCCAAGAAAAGGTACCTGCCTCTTCCTCGGATGGCAGAGGGAAATCAGAGCTGCCATGGGCATGTGGGAGCACAACCTTCTGTTACCCTTCGATGAGTGACTGCTCCAGTCCATCCTTTTGCAGAGCCCACAGAGGTTGTTTTCAAGAGCCTTTGTCTAATTTAATAAATCCAGGATGCTCAGCCTGCCAGCCCATCTATAAGTGTAATAAAATCCGCCCACCGCGGCGCTCCGGCCCCGCTGTGGCCCTGTCGATCGCCTCGTGCCTGGTGGCAGGAAGCCCAAAAGGCTCATTAAAGCCCTGCTGCTGTGCCAGCCCTGCTTCCCTGGCGCCTGGGCAGCCCTGTGTGTGTGCACCGAGCATCCCCAGCTGGGATTTGGGAGCTGCATCCCCAGCTGGGATTTAGGAGGTCATGCCTTGCCTTGCATGGCTGAAAAGGGGTGACTTTACATCTGGAAAGGGATCCTCTGCAACTACTTGAAAGGTGGTAGCCAAGTGTGGGTCAGTCTCTTCTCGCAGCTAACAAGTGACAGGACAATAAGAAATGAAGAAACAGCCTCAAGTTGCTCCAGAGGAGTTTTAGGTTGGATATTAGGAAAAATTTCTTTAATGAAAGAGTGGTGAAGCATAGGAACAGGCTTCCCAGGGAAGTGGTGGAGTCACCATCCCTGCAAGTTGTCAAAAAAGACATTGATATGGTGCTTAAGGACATGGTTTAGTGGAGGACGTGGCAGTGCCCTGGATTAATGGTTGGAGGTGTTTCTATGATTCTATAACTTTTCAAGGAGTTGGTACTTTCTTGAGAGCCTCCAGGTGGGAATGGTGGATGTGCTCTGGTTTGGGCTCCCAGTGCCATGGTGGTGCTGGGAGCTGCACGTCCAAGCTCTGTCTGTGCCCTTGCCCAAGCTGTGCTTGTCTCCATGTTGCCCTGATGTGCCCATGATGATGGGACAGCGAGGTTTTGCTCCCTTCTGTTTGCATTCTTCCTGGAGCACTGTGATCAGCTGAGCCTGGGCACTGGGATGGGTGCAGCTTTTAGCAAACACTGGAGCTGCCTTTGCAGAGTGCTCAGAAGTGCTGCAAGTGAGCAGCACTCGGCAGCCACCCTCATGAATATTTTAGCTGGGAGAATTAACATTTGTCAAGGCACATTTATGGAGGCAGCGTGGATGTCTCTTCCCCAGGCGCCACAGGCTCGCTGCTGCTGCAGGGCAGTGCTGGGAGTGCCAGGGCAGAGCCAGCCAGATCCTGAGCCCAGAGTGGGACAGCAGAGCTGTGATCTCCCCTGGGACAGCCAGGCCCCGATGCCAAGGCAACCGGCCCGCCATGCGAGATAGACAAATGGTTGTGGTTTTTTTGGTTTTTTTTTCTCTTCCCCTCCTGGTTCTTGGCAGAAAGTAAAATGTCCCTTTTGTTTGGTTTCCTCCTCCCCCTGCCCCATCGCCTTTCTTTAAAGGTTGTGTTCCAGATTTCATCAACCCACGTTGTGTAATAGCTCCAGAGAACGGGTTGGGCATTGGCCATGTCCCATGGAGGCCATGGCAGAGCCCCTCCTCGGGAGCTTGGCTGGGAGGTTACCTGCTCCAACACACCCTGTGCACAGCCCCTGAGCAAAGCTCCCTTGTATTTTGTATCAAGCTGCCATGATCCCCATATGTTAGAAATGACAGGAAAGTCCTTGGAAAAAATTCAGATATTTTTGAATATAAATAATCCTGTTTTTTCACCTCAGCTCTCAATGTCTTATGGAAATGAGACAGATAAAGCCTTTATTTTGCAGATAAACCCTTTTGATTTACAGCATTACATGGGAGTTCATCATCTGTGAAGCATCCAGCACTGTGCTGGAAGGTGCAGTAATGCCCTGCTTGGGATTTCTTCCTCCTTCAAGCTTTTAAGAGGTCCCCATCCTCTCTTCCCTCTTTTCCACTGCCCCTGGAGGAGGCTGCTACAGTTGCTGAGCTCTGCATCCTAGGAGCATCCATCCAAAGATTCCCTGCATCTCATCCAGAGGCTGCTGGTGTTGTTGATGTTGAGAGCCTGGCATGACTCATGGCCTGGGCACCCGGGGAGGGAGAGGAGGAGGAGGAGAGCTCTCTAAAGGCTTTGTGTGTTATGGAGAGGGATGCTGTGAGCACGTGTGTGTGTCAATAGGGATCTGTTATTCCAGAGGGAAACAGCAATGCAATTGTTTCTTGTTTCTGGTTCCTCTGCTGGTACTGGTAGCCTGGAGAGCTGTAGCTGCCCGTGTGATGCAAGTGCTTCTTTTCCTGTGCTGGTGAGGGACAGGGACTGCTGGAATAACTGGGCTGGAGGCACCTGGTGGCCTCAAGGAGAGCTGCTGCTGGTGATGGTGGCTGTAAATGTGTCCTCTGCTTCCACAGAGGTACACCCTGCTGTGCTTCCACTCCTACCCCTAGTTAAATGACACACCCAGCCACCAGATCCAGTTCTGGGGTAGCTGTGGGCTCCACCCCATCAGCAGCAATGTGGGAGAGGGCAAAGGCAGGGCCAGCTCCTGGGGATAGGGCTGTCCCTCAGTTGGGGACTGGCAGCAGCCAGCAGCTGGAGTAGGAGCTGAGCCTGAGCATCCACTCCTGCCTCACCCAGACACAAAGCCACCCTGGGGTCTGATGCTAGGTTCAGCCTTGTATCAAAGCATCTGCTCTTCCAAAGGCTGGTTGAAATCCCAGCCCAGTTGTCTTTGCCATGCAACACCTCTCTTGCTTCTGCATTCCCTTCCAGCTGCTGGAGCCACACAGTCCTCACTTGGCCAGGCTCCAGCTTTGCATATCTTTCTTCAAGGTTCCCCAGCCTTGAGAAACCCTCCAGCCCAGAAACAGGTGCTCAGAGGTGAAGAAGGGGTCCAAGCCATCTCCTTTTCCTTGGTGGAGTTTGTGTGCGTGCACACGCGTTTCCACCAGGCACCATTTGCATTTTGCTTCACTTCAAAGAGCCTGTGCTGCCTCTGAGGAAGGAAACAAATGGTGTAAAGGAATTTACATCCCAAGCGAGTGAGGCTGCTGGTCTGTCAGGTTTCATGTGCTACCAAGGAGTGTGGGGGTGCAGGGGAGCTGCTGTGGGATGGAGGGTTCATCCCTGGGGCTGCAGCTGGAAGAGGGTCATTCCCAGCTTTGTTCCCAGCTCTTTCCTTGTGTCCTGGCTCAGAGGTGAGGTGTTGGATTGAGACCCATGTGTCAGGCTGTGCAAGATGCCAGCATTCACCCTGCACAAGGAGGGCTGAGTGGCAAAACCACTTTGCAGGGCCAGCCCAGCAGTGGAGGGGCCCCAAACCGGCTCCGCTGCCCCCGGCACGCTTCGGTCAGGGTTGGGTGTGGGCACAGGAGCAGCCGCCCTCAGCTGCCACGGGCTTGGAGGGTGGTGGTTCTTCCTCTCCTCCTGTGCCAGCTCCCTGCCAAATCCCTCTGGGCCCTTACAGGGAGTCAAGGGACTGAGTGGCCCAGGATTCCCCTGTGGGACTGGGGCTCCCTCCCTCCTCCTCACTCCCTTGTTCTTGTTGAATTCCCCGGTGCAAAACTGCTCTGGGAGGGAAGGAGGTTGGACCTGGACCTTACAGTCCTGGAGGCCTTGGCTGTGCTGGAGGCCAGCAAGACAAAACCTTTTCTAAGACTCCACTTGGAACAGGAGAAAGTTTTTCCATTGGTTTTTTATAGCTCCCGGAAAGCGGGGTTTTATTTTTGTTGTCTAAGACAAAAAATCCTCTTAGGAGCTGACTACCCATGGCGGTGCAGGGCGGGAGGCTGGGCATGCTCCACGCTGGGGATCTGGGCTTGGCTTTGTTTTCCCTCCCTCCATCCTGGGGGGGTCTCTGCATGCTGATTTCCACAAGGAAAAGAGGAGGGTTTGGTGTCCCTGATGTACAACTGGTCCTGTTCATGTAACCAGTATTGCAGCACCTGTGATGGCTCCTTGCCACCTCTGGGCTGTTACAGGATGCTCCCACCCAGGGACACAGCTGCAGGGAAAGCCTTTTTCCTGGGAAAAGGGGCTATTTCCCACCACCTGCAGATGGCTGAACTGGGGGCTCTGGGGAACTGATCTGAATTTTCTGGGTTTGTAGGGCTGGGGCTGTTGAGCTCTTCCCAGTCACCCTCTCTTTGCATGGCACAGGCTGCTTTTGGAGGGGTTTTGCTGGCAGGGGAGCTGGTTTCCATGGAAAAAACCTTAACAGCATCTGCCAGAAATCCGTCTCCTTGTTGGCCCGGCCATCTGGAGGGCACAAGGAGGCTTTGACAGGGTGAGGAGGTGTCCACAGCCTGCTTTAGGTCCTCCTTTGGTGCTGTTGGCAGCTTGTAGGAATCTCTCTGTCAGTCATTTATGTCCCAGGTGCAGCTTTGCCCTGGGATGCTGGAAGGACCCCAGTGTCACTGAGCCAGGTGGGAACAGGCAGAATGGGGACATGGAAGCCATGGAATTGCTCGGGGGGAGGGCTGCAGGCACTGGGGATGGGTGGATATGCTGTAATCGGATGAGCCAGCGCTGCTCCAGATGGACCTGTCAGCTCTTGTCAGTGCTGACACCCCTCTGGGTGTCCCTCAGTGTCCCCTTGGGCCACAGGGGCCACCACCTGTCCCACTTCACCAGGTCTCCTTGGAGCTGTGGGGCTGAGAGGGGACACTGTTCAGAAAACCCACTGAGCAAGGTCCCTTCCATGCTGCAGTCTCTCCCTGGCAAACTCCATGCGTTTTTAAGTTTTAATGGGAAGAACCTGGCACTTGTGTCTGTCTGTTTGTCCCTGAGCCATCCTGTGCTGAGGGCAGTGGGACCTTCCTGCTTTCCCATCCCTGTCCCCAGGTGCCACCCCACTAGCCCAGATGGTTTGCAGCTGCAGACCTAAGGCTGGTCACTTGGTGCCCTTCCTCGGTGTCCGGGTGCCACAGCAGGGCAGCCATCCTTCCCTGGATATTTGGCATAGGAGAAGCACCTTACTGGCAGCAGTGGACCAGACTGGTCTGGCAGGAGCTGTACCTGTTGGTTTGTGTCCCCAGATGTGTGGCATAGAGCTTTGCTGTGCACTGAGTGCAGGACACAGATGGATCTGGTTACTTGTGGGCAAAGCATCTTGGAGTGTAGGATCCTGGTGTCCTCCAGGAGAGGTTTTAGGGCTCAGCTCTGCACTCCTCTGCTCTTCCCTCGCTAAAGTTGCTCATTTCTCCTTTCCCTTGCAGCCGACCACCCTCCCACAGGGCACCATCAACATGAACCAGTGCACAGATGTGGTGGATGGGGAGAGCCGGACAGGGCAGAAGTTCTCCCTGTGCATCCTGACCCCGGAGAAGGAGCATTTCATCCGGGCCGAGAACAAGGAGATCATCAGTGGGTGAGTGCAGATCTGGGGCTGAGCCACTCCCAGGCTCTTCCATTAGCCAGGAGGAAAAGGAAGGTGGGTAGGACCTTGACCAAGGCTGGGTGCTATGGCTGTGCTTGCTCAGGCTGATCCTGGGTGCTGGGGTGACCCCACAGTGTTTTTAGGGATCCCATCAGGCACCCTGCCCACTGGCACAGGTCCTATCCCCACATCAATGACACATCCATAGTTCTGGGGCTGGCATGTCCAACCCCATGTGCCATACACTCTCTGGTCCTCATCCATCCCTGGGCAGATGTGGAATTCTGGGGTGGATGCTCCCCATGTCCCTGGTCCCAGGGGAGAATCTCTCCTCCATGGATGGTTAAAATATCACAGAATTGCAGTGGCTCAATGACACTGAAGATTAGGCCACTGAAACAAGGAAATCAGGGTAAATTTCCCAACTCCAGGTGTTGGGTGGTGACCTAGAAACATCCTCTTCCATCACTCACATGCCAGCTAGGGTTGAAGCTGGTCCTGGTGAAGATGCAGAGCCTTGGGAGAGCTGAGCTGCTAGCACACAGTGACAGCGTGGCTGTGCTGCTGCTCACCTGAGAACCTTTCCCACATGGAGTGCCCAGAGCTCAGTACCTCCCTCCCAAAATTTGACAACATTTGAAACTCCAGCAGGAAGCTGAAGGGATGAACACTTCCTCTTTCCCACTGTTCTCAAGGCACAGCATCTCCTGCCTCCCCCAGCCCTGGCAGCAGCAGAGTCAGCACTTTCTGCTGAGATTTCTATTTCCAAGCCTTATCTTCAGTTGTGACTCCCCTCCTTTTGTAAATACTTGTTGAAATAGACATCTTTCTACCAAGAGCTTGGGATTTTGACCAGATGACTATTTTCATGCATTGAAATTTCCCTGCCCTACTGAGACATATGAGCACAGGTGAACCTCGGGTTGGCAAACCTGTCCCCCCAGCCCCATTCACAGCGACGCGTTGCAGTGGCTGTGGAGCCGGGATGCAGAGCCATGCAGGAATCAGCACAGGGCAGTGAGCTCCTCTCCTCCCTGCCAGGAGCAGTGATTATGCCCCAAACCATGGCCAGCCCCCATGACCTGCTCTCTCCACCCTCTCCCCACGCTCCAGTTCCCAGCTCAGCCTTTGTTGCCGGTGCTGCCTGCCGTGGGAGGGAGAGGCATTGCAGAGTGAGGTGGGGCTGATTTATTGCTCATCAGCCCAGCGATGGGTTTTGAAGCAGTGCGTTTGCTCCTGACTGCAGGCATTAATCATCCCCGAGCAGTCCCACTCTGGGGCCGAGCCAGGCTGGTTTCGTTTGCAGTTGCAGCACGACAGGAAGATTTCCTTGGCTGGGGGAGAATTTGTTTTACGTTCATTCTGTGCTTCTGGCGTTTATTACTTAACCAAACCCCACTTGATGTGGTCGCCTCTCTTTACAGCAGCAGTGTGCAAAGTGGGGGGAGAAGGAAAGGGGAGCAGGGACATTGGAAGTGGGAGTGTTTCCCAGTGGTCCAGGGATCCCTGTGGAGTTCTCAGAGATGTGGGGGCAGGTTGTCAGGCCACGGTGGGAGGACACAGAACTTCTCAATGCCAAGTTCACGCTGCTCCTCCTTGGACAAAAGCGCTTTGTCTGCAGTGTGCGGGTGTTGGCATCACTCAAGGGGACGGTCCTGCTGGAGGCTCTGTCCCTCTCCACTGTCTTTCAGGATCCTTGAATCCCTGCCCCGTGTCAGCCTTGGCTGTGGCCTCACTTTTGCCGAGGGCAGGGTTTGAGCCAAAGCACCCTGGGGTCATCCCTCTTTTCCTGCTTATTTTTCCCCCAGGAGCTGGTTGGGATGGATTCTGGGTATTGTTCACCAAGCTGACCCTGACCAGGTCAGCATCACTCCTGTCCCTGTGGCACAGACCTCACCTTCTGCTTTCTCTGCCTGCAGGTGGCTGGAGATGCTGATTGTCTATCCCAGGACAAACAAGCAGAATCAGAAGAAGAAGAGGAAGGTAGAGCCCCCAACTCCCCAGGTAACCCAGGGGCACACCCACACACTGTCACCCAGTCCCTTGCCTCCCTCTCAGGGCCTTGACCTTGCTCTGGTCCTGGGGTAGATCCCCCCAAGCCATCAGGATCACCAGCCCTCTGATGCTGCCTGTGTGGAGGTTGAGAGCTGGGGAAAACTAGGGAAGCAGATCGGTGCAAATTAATTCCTGGTCATCACTTCCAGGGTCACACACTCCTGCTTTCCTGGCTGCTTTGGGGGCCACATTTTTTCCCCTGTGTGCTGTTTTGTGGTGCCACCCCTGCACACAGTCCTGGGAGTGGCCACAAAACCCATGGGGGACAGGGAGAGGTGCTGTTCATGGGCCATTTCTTTAGAAACAGGATGAAATTCCATCGGGCTCCAGTTACTCCCTTTGAGATGACCCCAGAGATAATGGGAATGAAAGGAAAATACTAAAGGCCAGGGCCAGGCTGGGAGCTCCGGGGGCCGGAGCTGGGCTCTCCAGGGACCCGGCAGTGGCTTCGTGCTCACTTTGACTATAAATGGTAAAAAGTGGGGCCGGCCGTGACTCACTCGTTCCTGCCTGGCTCCCACGTGGCCAGAATGGGGGAGAATCCCACAGATGGGGAACGTGACCCCAAGGCCACCCTTGTCCCTCGCCAGGGCTGAGAACAGCCGTGTCCCTGAGGCTGCCTGACCTCCCCACCCCACAGGGGACCGGCTGGGAGGGCTCCTCCGGCCGTGCCGGGGACCAAAACCAGCATCAGGGCTCCCCTGAGCCTTGGTTTTCAGGTCCTCTTTGATGAAGTTCCAAGGATGGCCCTGGTACAAACTGGACCATGGATGGGTTTTGTACAGTTTGTTTGAATAAGTTTTCATCACTCCACTGGATAAAGATGTTCTGGGCAATGGGAAAAAAGTTAGTGGGGAGATGATCCTTTTTTGCACACCGGGCTGTAAGTCTGAGCCACCCCTTGCTGAGGTCTGGGGTTCTCACAGCCTGAACAACCCCTCAAGTGCTGGCTCTGGTGATGCTCCAGGGAAGGTGCTTCCTCCCTCTGTGTTTCGAGTTGTCAGTCCTCAATTCCCAAGAAGAGAACTGTTGCCTTTGGGGCACCCCAGGGAGTGGATGCATCAGGGCAGGGATGCTCACCCTGGCCAGGGTGCACCACTAAATCCAGGCTGGGCTCAGGAGGGGGACGGGGTGGAGATGAGAAGAGGCGCAGAGCCAGAAAATCATTCTGGGTTACATTTCATCACCATGGCAACTTCTTGGAAACAGTACAGGATCTGAGCTCCTGAGCTCCAAATAAGGGAAGTGGCTGTAGGAAGGATGCTGGCCCCCCGTGGGCAGATGGGCTCCCCAGGTGCTTGGGGATGGGACCAGGGGTCCTTGTGGCACACTGCCCTCTTGTCTTGGGACAGACCACCATGTCTGGCTTGCTACCCTCCTTCCACTCTCTCCATCCCATGGCTTCCAGCCTCATGGTGCTGGAAAAAGGCTCAAAATCACTTTGCAAAACGAACCTCCGTGTGGGAACTGCTGCTGGATGGATGCTGTGCTGTCAGGCACTTAGGAGCAACCTGCAAAGGCAGAAGCAGCATCTTTCTCTGTCTCCCAGATCCTGCTGATGCAGGTGGCTGGCCCAGGGAAGGAAAGAGGACGCTGAGGAGAAAATCAGCACCAAATTCTCCTCTATGAAATGGCCTCTCCTGAAGTTGGCTGCTGTTCAGCTTGCTCTCCATGTACTGGTGGAGAAAGCTTGCACTCTTCCTAAAGATGGCCACACACTAATCAGGCAGTAGATCATGTCTTAGAGCTGCTTAGGGAGGGGTGGACACCTTTGTGATATTAAAAAGAATTGCATATTCCTGCTTTTTCTTCCTCTCATGTAGTTTTTGCTTGCCTGTGGTAGAGCTTGGATGCTCTTGAACCATCAAGGTCATTTCTGACTCCCCCCATCATTTTGCATCATCCCTCTGCAAAATCACCAGGGTGGGAGCAATGCAGGGAATACCACTCCTGCTGCAGATTTTTGGACAGGGAGTGTTAGGTGTTTTCACTTTGCAAGCAGGCTGCAGTTTTAGGGGGAAAAAGGCAGGTTTCTCTTGCAGCTTTTGCCATGCTCTGGCAGAGAGGTGCAGGCAGCAGGAGAGACTGGAATGCCTGTGCCTGCTTGCTGCCCATGGGAACTTGAGGCAGGATTTGGGGCTGAAATGTGGGATTTGAGGCTCTGCCCTGGGTTTGCACAGGGGTGTGGCAGGCTCAGGTAAGCAGAGCGTGCCCAGACACACCTCATCCAACTAAAGGCTGGTTTTGCTGATTCTGGTGCATTCTGCCTTCTGGAGTTGTTCATACCCCTGAGCAGCAGACAGTTAATGTCTCTGCTTCCTCACAGACTTCTTTTTGGCCCACATCTCTGTCTAATTAAATACATATCTACAAATAATTACATGGGGGGGTGTGTAAGTGATATATAAAGATATATATCCTGTGCTAGTGGTTAGCTTTGGGCTTGGATCAATGAAGGAGAGTGTAGGGGACTTTGGAGATTGGCCTGATCCTCTGCTTGAGCAGCATCCCCCTGAGCAGGGTGGCCATGAACTCTGGATCATTTACCTCCAGCACTGCATTCCTTTAGTGTGAAATTTCCCAAGGGGAATTTTTTTTTTAAATTGAGGTCACTTGCTGCTTGTCATGGCTGTGTGTGGAGCCAGGACCCACTCCCTGGGAGTTCCCTGGTGCCTCCAGCACAGCCCTGCAAATGCCAGTGGAGGTGCAGAGCTAAAACCCACCTGAGCTGGGAGAAGGGGATAGAGAGGATGCTTTTTGCAGCCCTTGTTCCCAGCTTTCAATTGCCAGTTTGTGCACTCCTGTATTCCCCCCTGCTCCGTGGAAAGAGAGCAAGCAGCTGGAAAACTTCCCCACAATCCAAAGGGGAGTTAATTGTCTTTGATTTATTGGTGGCTTTAAGAAAAATAATCTGTGAATGCAGAAGCTTAATATGACAACAGCAAAACATCTGCTAATGAACAAAGCCAAGGAAGGAGTAGGGAAAGCTGCTGCCTCTTCTGGGTCACACTCTGAATCTAGGCTGGCTGGGCTGTGGCCACCAAAGGGGTATCATCCATCATCTGATGGACTCCAGAGCTCCTTGTTAGCAGAGGAGCACTGAAGATGATGGGGAAGGTTTTAAAAGGGCATAAAGCACTGACACATGTCACTGTCCTATCCTCTCCCACTGTGACCTGTCATGGGCAGCACCCAAGCTGTGTGGAACTCACATCTTGGGGCCAAGCCCTTGGGGACCCTGAGTGTGGAGTTGAGGCACACTCTCTGACTTCCTGTGTCTCCTGTTTTTTTAGGAGCCTGGTCCTGCTAAGATGGCTGTGACCAGCAGCAACATTCCCAGTGCTGAGAAGGTCCCTGCCACCAAGTCCACGCTCTGGCAGGAAGAAATGAGGGGCAAAGACCAAACAGATGGAGGCAGTGGCATTGGCCCAGCCCAGAGCCCCATGCAAGGCCAGGCTGGGGCTGCCAGTTCCTTGAAGGATCCCGTGCTGGACAGCAAGGAAGGTGAGAAATGGGGATGCCAGCACTGGTGTAACATCATGGTGGTCATGCCGTTGTTCTCCCTGGAGCAGTGGGGGCTAGGGGCATGTCACAGTGCTGGAGACATTTCCCTTATCTTCCCACTCAGATGGGGAACATTTTCTGCAGTGAGGTGTCCATTGCCTTGCACCCATGGAGCTGTGGTTGCTGCCAGGCTGGGAAGGACAGGGATGGAAATGGATGCAGAGCTGTGACTGCAGCTGGCCATTTCTTGATTTGAAAGTTCAGATCTTTTACCTGTACAAACCTGGCCCAAGGGTTGGATCAGCATCCCCAGTTCCCTGCAGACTATCCCACCATCTCCATGGGCAGGGTGGAAAAGCCAAGGGTAGCATCACATGGGGCTGGAACCCAGACCAACTTTGCTCTCACACCTGCCCCTGTCCTGGGTGGAATCAGGGTGTTTCTTTCTTAAAAAGCAGAATTTGCACTTGAAACCAAGCACGGTGACTTCTCTGTCCCTTAGAGGAGAGCTCCATGAACGGAGACCGGATGGACTGCGGGCGGAAGACGCGTGTCGAGAGCGGGTACTTCTCCTTGGAGAAGACCAAACAAGACTCGAAGCTGGAAGAGCAACAACTGCAACCCCCGCCAAGCCCGCCCAGCCCCAGCACCCCGAACAACAGGTACAGTTATCCCAAATCGCCCTCACAGGAGCATGCCCAGCCCTTTCCTTCCCCAGGTATCCGATCGGGCGACCGAATGATTCACAGCTTCTCTCTGAACTCCTTGGACTCGAAGAGCAGTTGCTCCATGCACAAGGACTCCAGCAACAGAGATGTAGGAAGGGGAGCTGAGAAATCGGGGCGTCCCCTTTCTTTTAAAGCCAGCCGGCAGTACACCACCCTGGCCGACGTTCCCAAGGCCATTAGGATCAGTAATCGTGAGGCCTTCCAGGTGGAGAGGAAGCGGCTAGAGCGGAGAACCCGGGCTCGTAGCCCTGGGAGAGAAGAAGTGGCCCGGCTCTTTGGGAATGAGAGAAGGTAAGGGATGAGTGGCTCATCTCCTTGCATGCTTCCAGCAGCAGTGAGGTTGCGTCCCCAGCGCAGCCTGGATGGAGCAGGTGGAATTCACTGGGTGGAGCCTCTTTGTTTTTCAGTGCTCCTGGGTTTAAGGGAGCTGGATGAGCATGTCATCCATGCTGACCAGGTGGTGGGTATGTCGTTAGCAGTGGTCGTGGGCAGGTGTCACCCTGCTCTGGGGATATAGAATGATTTGGGTTGGAAGGAACCTTAAATTTCATCCAGTTCCATCCTCTGCCATGGGCAGGGACACCTTCCACTATCCCAGGTTGCTCCAAGCCCCAGTGTCCAACCTGGCCTCGGACACTTGGTAGGGATGAGGCAGCCACAGCTTCTCTGGACAACCTGTGCCTCACCACCTTCACAGGGAGGAATTTCTTGCTCCTATTTAATCTAAACCTACGCTGGTGTTGGGCGGTGTTGGATGCCCACCCTGCCGGCCCCTCCCGGCGCGGCACACGCTGGCAGCCGGCACCATTAATTAGGTTAGCTCTCCTAGTGGCGTTAGTGCCAGGTGCCTTACGCAACCGCCTAATGAGCTGAGAGAGGTTTCAAAATGTCACGGCATTAATCTGGGAGAGCAGGGAGAGGCGGGTGCAGTGCCAAGGCAGGGCTCAGCGGGCTGCAAAACAGCTTAGCGTGGAGGAGGACGGGGAGGGCGTCCGCAGCGAGCGCCGGGTGCCCTCTGAGCGAGGCCGAGGAGGGGCTCCGCTCGCCCTGGGAGAGACACATTTGTGCAGTGAGGGCAGTGGAGCAAACTGGGAGACAGGCCCCGGGCGAGAGGGCCGCCTGCCAGTCTGATTTTCCTGCCCTGGTTCTCCTCCGGGCATGTTCTCTCTCGCACAGTTTCAGTAGGAGCTTCTCTGTTTCTTCCCAGCCCCTAAAGGACTGTTTTCCAGATTGGCTTCTGAGAGCTGGGAGCAGGTCTGGGATGTGCAACACAGCCTTGTGCTGGTGCTGTCAGTCAGCAGGAGGATCCCAAACCCTGCCCAGAGTGTGTGCAGGAATGCTGGACTGGGAATAAATGAGGAAAGCTTGGGTTTGGCTTTGTCTGCCTTGGGAATTGGCTTTTCCCCTGGATGGAGGAGGAGGATACCACCTTGGCCATCCTGGCTGGGGACAGAGCTGAGAAAAGGCTGGTGGCTCTGATTTTGAGGCTGAGCTGGTGCTGCCTGTGTGTGACATTGTGTACCTGTTTGCTTGCATAAGATGCCCTGGCCAGTGCCTGTCCCCAGCATGACAGAAGAGTGCATTCCTCCAATGCCAGGAGTCCCTTGCCCTGGGATCATCCTGCAGCACTGGGATCATCCTGCACAGAGTTGGGGAGCAGAATTATAACAGATAACAGGGCCTGGGAGGGGACATTGCTGCCAGAGTCTGTCCTTTTTTAATGTCAGCCCCACTCATTGCCTGCTGGTGGGTGCCTTTTCCCAGGGGAAGTCTTTCTCAGCCTGGCTTGGGTTGTTAAGTTTTGGTTTTTTTGCTTTATCAGTATTGGCAGCAATTCCCCTGTATCATCCCAGGGCTTTTATCAGAATGGGTGCAGGGAGAGGGACAGGAGCTGCACCAGGCACTGGGGTCTTACTGCCCACAGAGCTGAACCTGGTCCAGCTTTTGGGAGGGGGGTGGTGGCAGAGAGAAGGGGGAGGGGTCCCCACCTTCCAGAGGGTTTGGCCATGGATCACAGCCCAGAGTGCTGCAGGAATGTGCCATGAGCAGGGATGGCTCAATGGGTGTTCAGGGATGGGCACATTTGTTTTCTCCTCGGGTAACCTGGGAATTGGCCGGTGAAGGTGGTGTGGGTGGAGATCCTGTGTCCTGGAGCTGGGAGAGCCATGTTGGAGCTCAGTGGACTCAACAGGGCACAGAGACACTGTCCAGTGTTGCACCAGAGAATTAACATTCCCCAGCATCCTGCTCAGCTTGGCTTGGCTGCTTTTTAAACTTGAGTTTACTTAGTCCCCATGTCCCTTTCATTTTTCTCCTCTGAGCTCAGACTGTGCTGTTTGAGGTTGGTCAGATACAATAACTCATTTCCCTGCTGTGGGGTTGGCTTTTTCCCCCTGGTTTAACACCATTTGTAATAATCCTTCTCAGTAACCCACTAACATGTCTGGGAACACTTGCCCCATGCCAACCCCACAGGCATCAGCCAGGCATCATGCAGATCTGCCCTTCAGTGCAGCCAAATCAACTCACTCAGATTCTGTTGGTGTTTTCAGCTCTTCCTCACATTTTTTTTTGTGTAAATCAGTGCAAGTGTCAGAGCTGTGGATGGAAAAAAATTACTCTAGATACCCAGTGTTGCATCCTGACTGCCACACCTGCAGGCTTAGCTCCAGATAAAACCATTTATTGAGGCTTCTCATCCTGTTTCCTTATCACAGAAAATATTACATGATTTAAGTCCAGGAATTTTCTGTGTTGACCATTTATACCTGACGCCGCCTCCACGCCCCACGCAGACGTCTGAGCTTGCAGCCACTCAGAACCAGGAATCAGGAAACAGGAGATAATCTCCACAATTTTGGTGGAGCAGCAGAGTGCGAGTTCCCTCTGCTGGCACGTGGCAGGACGGGGCTGCAGCACCCACCAGGATGTCACACTGGGCTGGGGGACAGGGATTGAGGCCAGAGAGGTTGAGCCATCTCCAGTCTCCCCTCTCAGACCATCCCTAGGACAGAAAGGCACGGGCAGCTCCTTGGTAACCCCATGGATGAATCTTGAGGTGTTGCACACAAAAATCACAGCTGAAAAAAGCTGCAGGAATGTCCTTAGACAGCAGTCCCCATGTCCCAGAGGAGTTCTGCAGCTGCAGGGATAAATCCCTGCACATCTCAGGATTTCTGTTTGACAAACTTGGCTTTTTGTGCACAATTCCAGGGGTGCAGCCTGTGAAACCACAGCTTTCCCAGTTGACCCTTATGTTCTTCTCACACTGGCAAGAGTTCACTGTGATGTCAGCCAGATCTGCTGTAGGAATGTGGTCAGGGACTGAGGTGTATTTCTAGAATCAATTAATAGCAGAATTGCCTGAAATTGCTTAAAAGACTTGTCTCTCTCAAATTCCTTCTCTGGAGTTTCTTGAGGTGTAAAGCTGTGCTCTGAATTCTGCTTCTCCCCATACAGAGGAGTGCCTGCTCTCCTAAATGCAGTTTTTTTTCCTTGTAAAACTATCCTCATCATTCTTGTGGACCTCTTGGGAAATTCCTCTTCCTTTTCCTGACACTCGCTATCTTTCTTGATGCTAAATAATGAATGAATCCAATAAAAACAAAGCCCTTTCTTCCAATCAAAGAAAATCACTTTAATGACAGCTCGTGCTGGTCTTTTGAGCTTTCCTTCCCACTGCACACCCCCTCCACTAACAGCTGAGGTCTGCAGCCTGGGTTTAGTGGCCTGGAAAAGATTAACAGCCTGCATGGCCGTGGAATTCCTTGGGATGAGCTTTTGTAGTTGAAAAGCACTAAAAGGCACCGCAGCTTTTAAAAAGCTTCTTCCTACCTTGATTTGTCCCAGCCTTGATTTGTCCACACAGAGCTGCTGTGCAGAGGGAGCAGCTCTGTCCAACATGTGGGGAGGGGAGGAGAGCCCTTCCTTCCTCATCCCTCCAGGATCTCTGGCAGTAACCTCTCTGAAATGTTGATCTAATGGGGGGAAAAAAAAAAAAAAAAATCCTGTAATCCGGATGATATTAACCCTTGGGGCTGTGATTTGGTTGCAGTGATTTATTTTCCTCCTCCCTTTTTCGATGACGAATGACTGGAATGATTTTGATTTTGTTTTGTATGTAGATGCAGATATATAATTTCCTCTTCTGTTCATTCATTTTCCAGCCTTGTTTTCTTCCAGGTCTTGTTGCTCTCCACCTTCTCCTGCTGTGTTGCTGTGTGACGTGTCCACCTTTACTTCGCCTGCTTCGCTACCATCTCATCTCAATCTCAAGCCGTAGAACAACCTGGTGGTGCAGCCCCTTTCATGAGAAATCAACCTGCTTTTGATTTTGTTTTTATGTTTTTTTTGGTTGGGTTTTTGTTCTTTTTTTTTTTTTCTCTTGATTTGTTTTTCTTCAGACCTTCACTTAATAGGGCACAGACAATGAATGTTAATTCGTGGACCTTTTCCTCCCTCCTGAACTGAGACTCAGAGAAGGCTGGGCCAGTATAAAAAGGGTTAAATAATGTGACTCCAAAACAATTCCATGTCTGTCAGTGAACACAGGACATGGCGTTGTGCCTATGTCAGGTGTCTCATGAGCAGAACATCCCAGGGAAATGGGGAGCTCTGCACAAGCCCGGGATCTGCCCACTCCCAGTTTGCAAACTGGAAGGCAGTGGGGGCTCAACAGATGTCCCCTAAAAGCATCAAAGATCTTTAAATTTACAAAGCAACATCTTCTCCACCAATTTTGTCCCTTCCTCTTTGGTTGTGTCCTGGCAGCCTGACTCTGAGCAGCAGTGGGGGGCCCCAGCCTCTCCCAGGAGATGGGATGTGCTCAGACTGGTTGTCTCATTTATAGAATTTGGTGCAAATACTGGTTGAAAACTGAACATCTCATGGTTTTTGAACCCTTACCTGCTGTTCCTCTTTGTGGGAAGTGTTAAAAATGTTTTTATTTTGGATAACCTGTTCTCCCTCGTGTGGTTGCCATTGTGATTTTCATGCACATCAGAGGCTCACACAGAGCAAGCAGCCCCAAGTTTAGATGTGGCATATGTGGGTCCAAATTTTATGTCAAGAAACCACCTGGACAGAGCTTTTTGGGGAGGTTTGAAATGGAACTTGAAGCCTCACAGCTCGGAGCACAGCTGGCATATGCTGGTGGTGGGTTATTGCTTTATATTCCCAGTTTCTGATTGAAGACCTAAGGCTGATACTTTCCTGAACCCCTGGGAATGCAAACTTAGACACGAGCAGGTTCTTTGGAAATTCCTCTCCTGTGGGTCAGCGAGCAGCTTCTCATGCTGAAACAGCACTTCTAATTCCACCTGTTTGCTCGTCCTTGAGAGAATCCCATTTGGGTTTGATCCAGGGTAGGCTCCTGCTCTATCCACATTTCTTTGTAGTTTTCCATCCTCAGAGACACAAGTGCCATAGTGCATTGAGCCACCAAGGCAGTGTTTGAGAGCCCAGGTTGTGCCCCCTGATGTCCAGACTGGATTTTCAGCCCACTTAGAGGAGGGAAAGGCCCCAGGTTTTCAGGGAGTGCCCTGCTATGGAACAGGGTGCTGCTCATCTCCTCACACTCTTCCAGCTGGTGCATGCTGTGAGCCAGAACCGTGGTCAGGTGGCACCTATGGACACCCCTTGCTCCATTGCAATCCTGTGGCTGTTCCTGTGTGGGGCTGAGTTTTCAGAGAGTTCCTGTTGCTGTGAACACATGGGGGACCCAGAGCCACCCGTTACCTCTGCACCCCAGCTTGGTCTGACACATCAGTGCTCTGAGGTCTGGGGACCAGTTGAGAGCCCCAGTGCTAGAGGGTAGAGGCAAAGCTTAAGCCAAAGCTGCTCCATAATCCCTGCTTCCCAAGGGGCTGTAAAATCCACAAATAAAAAGTTATTGCTGGTTTTGTGAGGGGTTTCTAGTTACTGAAGAAAATGCTAGGTGCAGAGCTGAATAATGTGAGGTTTTTCCCCACTTTGTGGATAAAACAATATCAAATCAAGGTTTTTACCCTGGATTTGGCCACGCTGGAGCTCACAGAGAAACAGAGCCCAAAAGCCAGGTGTGCATGAACTCTGGGTCGAGCAATTTCACGACCTTAAATTTGTAGGGTTGTGCAGCTCCACGCAGTTGCTGCTCTTGTGTTTAAACCACCTCTGGTTTCCCTTTTGTCTCTGTTTTGCAGGAGATCCCAGGTGATTGAGAAATTCGAGGCACTGGATATTGAGAACGCAGAGCACATGGAGACAAATGCGTCAGGAGGCGCTGCCCTTTCCAGCGAGACGCGGCAGGGCAGGAGTGAGAAGAGGGTTTTCCCACGGAAACGGGTAAGATCCTCAGCCAAGTTCTCTTGGAAGGTGAAACCTGGAATCCTGCTGCCCAGGATAGAGGGTTTAGCTACAGGGTTTGTCCCTGGATGTGGATTTAGAGTCGCAGGCAGGTTCTGCAGGAGCCAAACCTCTGTGTGTTCTCAGTCTGTGCAAATTTTCCTGCTCTGCTCCCTTGGCCCAGGTGTGGATCAGAGTGGGAAATCAGCTGTCTCTTCATAATACAAAGGGAAACTTCAGATCTGGCATGGCAGGACACATCAGGATAGGGTGAAGTAACAAAAGAAACAGGTTTGAGAGTCCCAGATATGCTTGGATATAATGGGAACAAATTAAGGCCTGAAAGGACAAAAAAATGTATTGCCAAGGAAATGACACTTGTTCTGAGCTTGAGATGCCCCTTAAATAAAGCAGATTTTTATGCCATGAGCCAAGAGAGCAGGACTCTGTCCTAGTTCCTGCACTGATCTGGGCTAATGCTGTTCACACAGGACTTCACTTGTGAAGGAGCAGCTGTGGGCTCCATCCTGGACGTGTCTGCGTCACCTCTGTCCCCACACCGCCGGGCAAAGTCTCTGGACAGAAGGTCCACGGAGTCCTCCATGACGGTGAGCCACCAGAGCTGTGTCCCCTGCCTTGGGGAGGACATGGGAGGCCCTTCCCAGAAGGTCCCACTAAAACTGGACTGTTGCAGAAATTAAAACTCAGAGTCTTGTGAGGAGTACTTTTCTTTAAAGTACAGCAGCAGCTTGGGAAGCAGACCCTGTTCTGGTTATTTTCCCTTGGAATACCCCATTTCCTTGATGCTGTTTGATGTGTCAGACACTCATGCTGTAGGTCACCCTAGGAGTGCTGGGGTCACCTCACCTGGCCAGAGCCCCTCTCTGCCCCATGGTGTCCCCCACCAGAGGCTGCAGCAAGGCATTTCCAGCTCAGCAGAGGGTCAGTCCAGCTTCTGGGCTTGGACCAGCTGCTGTGTCATGACTGTGGTATTTTCATAGGATCACAGAATCCCAGAATGGTTTGGGATGGAAGGGACCTTAAAGATCACCTTGTTCCAATTCCCCTGCCAGGGGCAGGGACACAGACCAGGCTGAGAAAACTCATGTCCCAGTTTTCTAATGCCATTTCCTTGATGTTTATGCAGTTGGAAGTGGGGGTGTGAGTGGGATGAAGGCTGCAAGGAAGGGCTGAACCTTCTCTCCTGAGCTTTCCTCCCTTTGCATATTTCAAATGCTCACCAGACCTGGAGGCAAACAGTACAGAATAAACACAAAGTGCTCTCCTCTCCCTCACCACCCTTCTGCAGGGACAAAATAAATACACTTCCTAATCTCTCAAATAGATTACAGAGCTACTGTAAATACAAGTTGCATTTTTTTGTGGATGGACAGCTTCTATTCAAGGACTTATCAGAAAAATGCAGTAGCTTGGTGTTTCTGGAGCTTTTCTTGTTGACTTGTACAGCCACAAGAGTGATTTTTAAATTCTTAGTGGGAATAAAATGTGCAAGAAATGCATATGAAGTGCCAATGCACATTATCTAGTGAAGAGAAGAAAGTCATGCAGGTTTAGATTAGATATTAGGAAAAAATCTTTCCCTGTGAGGGTGGTGAAGCACTGGTTTCTCAGAGAAGCTGTGGCTACCCCATCTCTGGCAGTGTTCAAGGCCAGGTTGGATGGGATTTGGAGCAGCCTGAGATAATGGGAGGTATCCTTCCTCATGGCAAGGGGTGGAACAGCATGATTTTGCTGTTCCTTCCAACCCAAAACATTCTATAATTCAATATTTTACTTCCTCCTGTGTTTTTGTGGAGCAGGACTGGGTCCCCACCACCACAGGATCAGTCACGTGGGATGTGCTGCCCCACAGGTTTGATTGAATAGGCTCCCACACCCAATTTCCATTGCTACCCTTGCTGTAGCCCATTTCAGATGCTGCAGTTGGATTTCACACACTGTGCTGTTCTTTCCTCCTGCACTCTGCAACACGTGGAGCAGCTGGAGGAGCTCAGCCTCGGGGGAGTGAAAGCATTTCCACCACATCCTTCCCTGCACACGGGCAGGGCTGGGAGGAGGGGCTGGCAGCAGTTATCCCAAGCTGTCCTGCTTGCTTTTTTCAGGAATTCAACATCCCCATGCATCCACATTGGAGGAAAAAGCAGGTGTCATTTGGGTGGTTCAGGGCTCAGATTCCCTGTATTTCCAGCCTTGGGAACTCAGCCTGTTTTGAACCCTGCAGCCTTGCATCAATAGCACATAGTTTTTCTTTCATAATATATAATAGAGAGTAAAACTGCCTGAAGTCTTGCTAATTCTTGTTTATCCTTTCTCTGTAATGCTGGTGTAGCAGTAGGAAATTGCAGGAGAAATGGTAGGAAAGGAACAGCCTGAATAAACTGTGCAGAGGTCTCTGTTCCTCCTGGGAGCAAACATTTAGCCACCACGCAGTGTAATGGTTCAGTTTGGGCTAGATGACCTTTAAAGAGCCCTTCCAACCCA
Source organism: Aegithalos caudatus (assembly GCA_013389925.1). NCBI lineage: Eukaryota > Metazoa > Chordata > Aves > Passeriformes > Aegithalidae > Aegithalos > Aegithalos caudatus. Next base: position 52,037 of record WEIU01008367.1, read on the forward strand.
AACTATTCTATGATTCTATGAATTTAGCTGTTGTTGGTCTCTTCTATTGCTCTGCTGGGTTTTATCAACTCGCTGCTGTTGCCTTCTGGGTGCAGACACTTCTTCCCTCTCCTGATCCCTCTCTCCTTTCTTCCAGCCCGACCTGCTGAACTTCAAGAAGGGCTGGTTGACAAAGCAATATGAGGATGGGCAGGTGAGTCAGGAGAAAGCTCTGCCCTTCGTGCCAGTGTTTGGTGCTGTGGCTAGTCCTGGTTTCTGGCAGCTCACTCCAACATCCTGGCTGTACCAGCAGCTCCCAGTGCTGATGGAGCACCAGTGTCCTGGGTAGATCAGTACTGGGCTTCTGTTGAAGTGGGAATTCCTGGTGCTCTGCCCTGGGGAGGTTTCAAAAGGTGGATATCATATTGTGGGTTTCTAGGGAGCCAGGGCAGCTTGGATGGCAGCACTGGTTTCATGTTCCTCTTCCCTATTTATTAGTCTTGTCTGCCTTGCAACCCAGCGACCTCTTTAGTGTCAGAAATGAGGCTCAGGTAAAGTCTCCTGAGTGCCAGGGAAATGGCAATAAATAAACAAATAAATAAATAAATGGCTCTGAGGGAAGCAGCTGGTGCCCCTTTCCTGCTGCCAATTCCCAAAGGGATGCAGGATGTTCTGCTCTGTGGAGCCTTGGGAGTGGGCACTGGTGCTGAGGCAGCGTGGATGGCCCTGGCTGTTTGCAAACCACCCCTTCCCTGGATTTCCTTCCCTCCTACTCAGCTGTCGAGGGAAAATGAGGGCAATTTGCCTGTGGCTGTGGGTGGCCCAGGCTCTGCTGTGGGTACCCCTGGGTCCAAGGACACATCCATAGACAGCCAAAGGGGAACTGGCAGCTGGAACGAGTGCTTCATTGGCTGAAAGCTGCCTTGGGTGAGCCTGTGCTGGAAGCGTTCAGGAGGCAGATTTGTATAGAGCAAGGGCCAGGAATAGATTCCCAACTCAATTTCTAGGTACTGCAGATAAAACATGAATCTTTTACTATTTTTTTGTGCTAAAAAGGCTTTAAGTGCAGTCTCTAAAAGCCTCGTCTTGCAGTGGAGCTAATGGGGAGGCTGTGATTGCCCTGTGGCTCTCGCAGTGTCACTGTCACATGCAGGGTCTGGTACTCTGCAGGGTGGCAGCAAACCATCACTGTCCCTTGCACTGCTGCCTGTTTGAGTCTCCCCTTTCCCATGGAGGGGCCTTGATGAAGCCATGTTTGGAGCTGGGAGGGACAGGCACTGAGCTGCCTCCTGCAGGGCATCTCTGCTGGTCGACTTGTGACAAGCAGCCACGAAAATGGTGGTGGGGAAGGAGCAGGATTGTAACTGCTCCATCTTTGTTGTTTCCTAGTGGAAGAAGCACTGGTTTGTGCTGACTGACCAAAGCCTGAGATACTACCGGGATTCAGCGGCAGAGGAGGTAAGTGTCTTCTGTCAGTGTTCAACCCATTACAGGGCAGCTCCTGGTGCTTCCAAATGGATCCTGAGCAGGTCGTTGCCTCCCTCAGTGCCCCCATTCCCAGATGCCGAAGTCCTGGAGCTGCTTCAGGGCTTTGTGCTCCTCAGGGACCTGCTGTGCCTCCCTGCAAGCCTACCATGCTTTGGGGCTGCAAAGCTTTGTGGCTTATTTTACCTCTTCCCTCTGCAGGAAGCTAACCTGGATGGAGAAATCGATTTATCCACGTGCTACGATGTCACTGAGTACCCAGTTCAGCGGAACTACGGCTTCCAGATCCATGTAAGGAAAATGTGGGGAGGAGGAAGTCCAGCTGCAGGACAGCTGATGGGAATGCTTGTCCCTGACAATGGGAACATCTCCCCAGACACCCAAGAGAGGCCACTCAGCATTCCCCTGCAGTGCTCCAGAGAGCTGTGGCCTTGGGTTTGACAGCCATTTTTTTGGCTGTTGGAAAAGGAAAGGGGATAGGGAAGGTTTTGTCACAGCCTTAGGGTCTCACCTATGGCAGAATCAGCCTGATTGCTGAGAATTGCTAATTCCCACTGGGAATGTGCTGGGGGACGGATGGGCTGGGTTTGACCTATCTCTGGCCAGCAAGCGGTGCCCCACCACTGGGGGTTTGGGGATGTATGCAGGGTGGTCTTGGGGAGTTGGGAAGCTGCTGGTGGGTGCAGTCACCTGCTCTGAGCTGTTCTTTGTGTCTCTGTAGACAAAGGAAGGGGAGTTCACCCTCTCTGCCATGACGTCGGGCATCCGCCGCAACTGGATCCAGACCATCATGAAACACGTTCGCCCCACCACTGCTCCCGACGTAACGAGGTGAGGGGGGGCTGTAGCAGCCCCTGCAGCTGTGTGGTTTGCTGGGCAGGAGTAACTCGTCCCTCATCCCTTTTCTTTCCTCTTTCTGAGCCTGTCTGTTTCTGGAAGCTGCAGCTCTTTCTCACATCTCTCTGAGCTTATTTTGGATACACTTTGTGGGGACGCTGATATGCCGAGTTATTCTTACGCTTGGAGATTTCAAAGAGGGTTGAAAATGTGGTTTTAATTTGTGCATAGGAATATGAAATACTGTTCCTTTATCAAGGCTGCTCTGGATTCCCACCAGGTATTGTGAAACCACTTGGATTCAGTTGTGCTGGGTTCACCCTTTCCTCTGGCTACTGTTCAGCACGAGCTGCCCAGCCCCTCTATGGGTCACAGCAGCAGGAGCCCAGGGTTCAGTTTAGAAACTGTTTGGCTCTGATGTATTTTAAACTCCAGCCAGGAAATCATCTTCCCTCCTCCTCTGATCTTCCAAAAGCTGCTGCAGCTCGTCCCCCTTAAGCTGTAGTAATGCTGGTGTCTCCTCCTGCGTCGGTGCCAGAGGAAGGGGATCTCCTGCGTCACAGAGTACCTTCTGTGGGCACTTCTGGCTGTGTGTACAGGGTGTTTGGCCTCCTCACAGCTGTCTGTGCTGGCCACACTCACACAGGCCCCCTCTTACAGGCTGCGTGGACATGGCCACACCACTAACTCTATCTCTGTCTTTACTGTAGCTGCAGCCAGCAGGTTTTTGCCAGGTTTATCCCTATGTTGGTGGAATGGCTCTTCTCACCCAGTGCTGTTGACCTAGAGATGCTCCAGCCTCTCTTTCCCCATCCTGCTTAGCCCTCAGCCACTGTTTTCCCAGCCCTGACCGAGCTCTGGTGGATCTCACAGGGGTCTCGGGGAAGCCGCCTCTCTCCTCACGCCTGTGTATGTTTGATTTCCATGCAATCCCAGGAAAAACTTCTCTTTGAAACTATCCGTGCTGAAGCCCAGGTTGGAAAACTGTGTTCTCTCCTGTATTAACGTTCTGTGGTTTGTATATCTCGTGATTCACTGCATGCTCCTCCTTTTCTGCACCTCGGATGGGAAGTCCTGCAGTTTCCATTTATTTTTCTTTCTTTTCTTCCCCTCCTTCCTTTTTTTTTTTTTTTCCCTTTAAATAAAAGCCAGAGAGAAGGGAAGAAGCAACCTGGTCTTGACCCTTGATTTCCCCACACTGGTATCTTCCGATGTGACTAGATACGAAGATGAAGACCAAGGAAATTTGAAGGGACCTCTCTGCCTTTAAAGAGCCAGATGTATTTATGGTTGCTCACAGGTTACTGCAGCACGATAGCCCTGTGCTCACTGTCTGCACCTGCTCCGAGCCCACACAGAGTGGTTTCACTTGGCTTTCCCTCTGAGAGGGTCCAGGCGCAGGTCCCAGCTGGGCAGTAACTTGTTACACTGCACAAACAGACCAGGAGCCAATCCTGAGCTGGGAAAAGGGAGCCATGTGTGTGCTTCTGTCGTTGCCCACCGAGCTGGTGTCAGCTGGGGTTATTCACGTTGCTGAGGAGTCCTGTGCTGTGTGTGGAGCAGGGCTGTGCTCACTGGTGCCTGCCTGGCAGCCCTGTGCAGCAGTGTGGGGTATCCCAGCCCACCTGGCTTTGGGATGTCATTGCATTCCACACCCAGGAAGCAGTGGGTGAAGGGGGCTGCTGGAAGGCTGAAGGACAAACTGCCCAGGGCTCAGCATGGAGGGGTGCCAGGCTTTTTGGCACAGTTGTGGCTGGGGGCAGGCAGGGAGTCGTGCTGGGTGTGCTGGGAGAGCAGCGGTGCTCACCCACCCCACACACTCCTGCAGCCCTTGGCCATGTCTCCTTAACCTGCTGCCGTGGCTCCACCCAGCCAAACACACCTTGTCTTGGTTTCTTGAGCCCTAATGATGGTTTACATTGCTGAATGTGTCAGCACCTGGCATGAGGAGCAGATGCTGGACTGCTCCCTGCCCTCAGCACTGCAATCTGTAGAGGCTCTAATTACAGTCTGCTAATGATGATGGGGCAAATAGAAAACAACCCCATGAACAAAAGTGGCTGGTTCAGAGCTGGATCTATGTTGAGCTCACAGCCCTTGTGAGGTTGGGTTCCCCAGTGCTCCCCAGTTCCCTGCAACCTTTGTGTGCTTCTTGCCACAGCGTGCTCAGCTTGCAGCTTGCACCACTCCCACTCCCACCCCTATTAAAAAAACCTTTTTATATTGATCTGTAAATACCATTGGGGAGGCAAAGACTACCCCCTTCCTGTGTGATATGAATTAATTTCTCTGTGGTGGAGGAGATGTGAAATGGTTGAGCAGAATTAATAGCCATGGGGCACTTGCAGGAGATGAAATGAGAAACTTTGGGTCAACCTTCTGAGTGTCTTCACTTCATTCCCAGCAGCCATCCCTCTGCTCCCTCACCCACATCCTGTGCCCTTTGGAAAGCAGCAGAGGAGAACTGAACTCCTGAGAGATGTCACCTCTAGAAATGCCAAGATTCTTCCACGTGGGATTTAAAGCAGCAAAATTTCTGTGTCCCAACACCATATGGCGGGACCCAGGACCCCCATTTCTTTCCTAACACTCTTTGCCATTTTAAGACTCAGTCTCATCCCTGCTTCACTTTAAAATGCAGCTGTAATCACTAACTGACTCCAGATTGAGAGCCTGGCTTTGGAGTCGTGCAGTATCATGGGTGAGGAGCAGTGACATTTCATCGTTGTGCCTTCTGGGTTTATTTTATTAGCTGAAAGTGACAGCACTGAAGAAGGAATTATCTCTGAGCTGGTTTTAGCCTGTAACTGCCAGAGTCTCTCGAAACCCGGCTCTACTGAGCTTGTGGTTTGCTGCTGGATGACAGTGCATCGGAAGATACTAACCCACACAGAGCCATCTCTTCTGCTCCATCCTTTGTTTTGGGCTTATGCACATCCATGAGGTTCTTGGCTGGGGGCTGGGATGTGTTTCTGAGGTGGGAGAAGCTGTGATGCTGTTGCTGCTGCTGCTGCTGCTGCTGTTCCTGATCACAGCAGACCCCATGCATGTGGTCCCATGGGTCAGAGCCCGTAGTGAAGGGCTCAGTCAGCTGCTTTCCAGCTCTTGCAGAAAGCTTTTTGAGTCCCTGCTGGAGGCTGGGGTTGCTGTGGTTGTATTGGAAGCAGAGAGAGCCAGGAGTCATCCTGAGCAGCAGGACTGTGCTTTGTGAAGCAGCTTTTGGAGCTTTCGGTAGCAAAGATAGTTCAGCAAGTGCCCACTATTCCCTTGGGACAGGCTTCCTCCACAGACTTAGCATACTGCTGTTTTCTGGTTTAATTTTGATCTGCATGTTACAGGGCTGGCATGTCTGAATTTAATAAGCTAATACTGCATTATGGATTATCTGTAGGTTAGAAATGGTATTGCCTTCCCATATTAACTTCCCTTGCTTGATGAGTATGTCTCCCCCCTCAACCCTCTAATTCAGCACTTAAAATCATTCCTTGCTTGAGAAATTGGCATTGCCAGTGATTTCTGTGATGTGTTGAGTAACGTGCCCTCCTTGCTGCCCATGTTGGGGGACTGCCCAGTGCCAGGGGAGCTGCCTGTGCTGCCTGCGGGGCTGGGTGCCCTGGGGAGGTCTGTGCCTTCAGGGCAGATAGTGGCACAGAGAAGTTATGGACCCATTAATACTTTTCCAAGCTGAAGGGAACCCATACCCTTGTTTCCCAAGGCTCTCAGAGCTGCTCTGTGCTTCTCTACCCCACAGCTCCGAAGCCAGCCTGGCTTTGGTGGGATTGGTGGCATCTTTCCCACAAGCATATGACTATGGCTGTGCCAGCTGGGGTGTGCATGGAGCCCCACAGCCAGGGGGCTGGAGGAGCTGTTGGAACCTCTGACAGCACAGTTTGGGGTCGCTGCCTCAGCCATGGGTTGCTGCTTGGTCATGGTCACTGGCCCCAGAGTGGCTGCCCAGGAGGAACAAGGCAGGGATCAGCCGCTCTCTGGGTGCCAGGGTGTCCCAGGAGCAGCCAGGGCCGCTTGCACCAAGGCTTTGCACACCAGCACAACCTGGGGAAGGGCAGCAGCAGCTCCTGTGCCCGTGGGGAGACCCAGAGGGGCAGGGGGCACCCACGTGGCATTGGCTTGGGCTTCCAGCAGCCCTTTTCCACCCGGCTCTTCAAGGCATGCATGGGAGCACCTTGCTGTCTCCAGCACCCACTGACACGTTCCTTCACCCTCTCTCTGTCCTCGCAGCTCGCTGCCAGAAGAGAAAAGCAAAACAAGCTCTTCCTTTGAGACTGGTCCAAAGCCGAGCGAGAAGCCGGACACGGAACAAGCCGAGCTGGACACGGAGCAGAAGCGGAGCCGTGCCCGGGAACGCCGACGAGAAGGACGGTCCAAGACCTTTGACTGGGCTGAATTTCGCCCCATCCAGCAGGCCCTGGTGCAGGAGCGTGCCAACGCTGCAGACTCCTCCAGCAGCGGCCCGGCCGCCTTCCCCAGGGACAGCGGAGCCGCCGACGCCGACCCGGGAGAGCTGGAGCGGGAGCGGGCCCGGCGGCGGGAGGAGCGGCGCAAGCGCTTCGAGATGATCGATGCCGTGGACGGGGCAGGGTCAGAAGAGGCGCTGAGGATGGAGGTGGACAGGATCCTGCCAGTCCCAGCAGACATCAAATCACAGAATGTCCACGTGGAGATCGAGCAGCGCTGGCACCAGGTGGAGACCACCCCGCTGCGGGAGGAGAAGCAGATCCCCATCACGCCCCTGCACCTCGCCCACGCCGAGGACAGGGAAGAGGGGCTGACGAAGCAGCACCTGACCACGCTGCTGGAGAAGGAGGTAAAGGGGTGTGTAGGGTGCAGGCCGCCTGCCAGAATGGCCTTCAGGCCACTGGGGTGACTGTGGGAAGCCTGAGATAGGCTTAAAAATAGCTGTAAATAGTCCTCCTTCATAATAGCAACTAGTAGGGATGCTGTAGGTTCCTTGGGGAGCTGGCAGGGCACAGATCTCCATCCATTCCTGTTCAGCCTTGCCAGCAGCTTTCAATTTTCCCACAGCTGCAGAAAGGGCTGTTCTTATGGCCTGGTACTTCCTTACCCCTCCCAGCCAACACAGCCTGATTTATGGTGGTTGTAGCCAGCCTGTTTCTGACAAAATGGGTACAATCAAGGTGTATCTACCAGACTACCAATTCAAGCTCCTAATCCTCTGTGCTTCTGCAGCTATAGAGATTTGTGTCTGCAGTTATAAACTGCCTTGAGTTGCAGCACACATCACAAAGGCTCTCTTTTTGTGGAGCCTACATCAAATAGTCTTAAGATTTTTGGAAAAGAATGGAGGAGATTCAGCTCACTTGGAAGAGTTCCGTGCCTGGGATAACAAAGGTTGTTCTTAGTTGGGATTAAGGTGTATTAGTGGGAATGAAAGGGGGAACCTTTTATTACGGAGTAACCAGGAATATCACAGAGCTGAACTGGGCTGGGATTTGCCAGGGTCGTGCCTGGCATGAACTGGTGCTGTTCATCCTTTGCCACAGTGAGCTTTACGAATTACACTATTGCGTAAATAAGTTCTTTCAAAGGGGAGGGATTTTCCTGGCAAAATGAAATCCAGGTCCCAGAGCAGAGCAGAGCAGCAGTGCCATCAAAAGCTCTGTTAATTCTGCTCTGTGTCCCCTCCAAGCTACTTGTTCCTTATGGCTGATCCCCTGCCCACGCCCTGGACGCTGTCTCTGTTCATGTCCCTCCAGCTGGAGCAGAAGCAGAAGGAGGCCCTGGAGCTCCTGGAGCAGAACCGGCACTTACAGGATCAGCTGAAAGTGGCTCTGGGCCGGGAGCAGAGCGCCCGGGAGGGCTACGTGTTGCAGGTAGGAGAGCAGGGAGGAGAGGGAGATCCATCTTCCCTGTGTCTGAGGATCCCTGGTGGGCTTCCTTCTGCGGTCTTCGTGGGGACATCCTGGGTGACCACCACTGAGCTCCAAGAGATTTGACTTTCTTGCAAACATGGCTAATTCCATAGCATTACCAAAGCCATCTTCTTATGGAAACCTCTGATCTGGGATGGAAGAGAAGGTAGCATTATCTGTTAGCATTCCCAAGGGGAAACAAAACAGAGCCAGACAGATGGGACTGCAGCAAAGTCCACCTCTGATCCATCCCATACTGTGTTTGCTTTTGCAACAGCTGTTTCCCCCTTTCTGTGCCCCACATACTCCCCTCAGGCAATGGGGTGTACACAAGGCTTTCCAAGCATCCCATAGCCCACCAGTTGCTCCTGGCTGGGGATTTTGCGTGCCTGTTACACAGGCAAACACAGGACACTCAGATGTACCTCCCGGGCACATTCCCCCCCCCAGTGGGATTTGCACTGGGATGACCTGTTATCTTGGATCACTTTGGTGGTTGCTGCTGTCAGAAGATTACTCAGAAAAGCCTAGAAATGAGTTTTGGAGGATCTGGCAAAAGAGACAGGATGGTCTTTGGGGAAACCTTTCCTCTCCTTGTCCATACAAAACAGATTTTTCCCAGTCCTTCCTCTGGGAACATCCATGCCTGGAGGAAGTTGTGGCACCTGCAGGGCAGCTTCTGGCTGCTCTCTGGGGTCCATAGTCTTGTTCTGTGCAGGGGCAGCATTTTGACCTGCTCAAATCTACTTGACCAAACTGGCTGTGGATCAAAGCGGCCGTGCGTGGCCACACACTGCGCTCCCGTGGCAGCAAACCCAGAGTCAATGCCAAACCTTGCATCCTTATTTCTCACAGGAAAATTTTCCCTGAAGAAGTTGCACAGGCAGTGGAGCCAGCCCAGGGAGGGGGACATCTTGCCTTCCTTGCCCATGATCTCCCAGGAGGAGTAATTAATTCATTTCTGGAGTCTCCGAGCTGACAGTGCCTGCTTGGAGGAGTTCCATTTTCACTTGGCAGAGCTGGAAGAGTAACTAACTCCCACTTCCCTGGGGCAGAGGTGTCTGACCTCCCTTTGCCTGGAGCCTGGAAAAATCAGGGAATGGGGGTAAAAACTGGATGTTAAATCCATCATCAGATTGAAGTTGGCCACAGTGCCTCGATACAAGGAGGGGTGGCAAGAGGGGAAGCCTGCAGAGAGGCTGAGCTGATGTGAGAAGTGACCCAAACTTGGACCTGGAAGTTGGAGAGGCATTTTGGAAAGGTTGGAGGCTTTTGCCTGCTCCAGTCTAATTGTTCAGGGGATTTCCCTTGTGTTTTCTGGGAGCCAGAGGGATTAAAGTCTTATTGTAGAAGGGAGTAACCCCACCAAACCCTGCTGGGGGGAGTGGAGCCGCTGGGGGAATTCTGCAGCCCCAGACTGCAGACAAACATCGCAGCATTTTCTTGGACAAGCCCTCTGAATTTCATGTGTCCCCCATCCCCCATCATGCCTGATTTTGGGGAGGTTCCTGCATTGTCTATGAGGAGAGCAGATGGAGAAGCCTGACTGCTGCCAAGCCCATCCCTCCTGATCTGCCTGGGAGGCACCAACCCCTCCTTGGCAGCCTGAGCAGCCCCACAGGGACCCCCATGCACTCCTGTTCCACGAGGCAGTGCTGAGCCACCCCTCCAATGCATGTGCCATGCACCGAAGCCTCTCTGGCCTCGTGTAACCCCTCTCTTGCTCTGAGCTTCCTCGGGGTGGGGCACCCTAACCTTGAATCCCTACTGGGAGAAACACCAGGAGCTCCTGCTGCTGGAAAATGAACTGGAGACATCCCCCAGCTCCAGCCACTGTGGGTGGGAGGGGGCACGTACTAACCTGTCCCGGGCGGATGTTCTTGCATGTTTTTGGTGTAAAGCATGAAATTTAACTTAACATAACTGAGTGTCACATCTGTGGGCTTTCCTTAATCAGCAACCAGAGTACAGCAAGGCAGGCCAAATTCCTAGGCTTAACGCTGTGCTTCTCTCGCCTCTTCCTGTCTGTGTATTTTTTTTTAAAGATACATAATTTCTGTCGCCTTTTGCATGACGCTTTCTGTGAGTTTTCTCTTTGCATGCTCCATTGCTTTGGTTTGAATCTCACAAAGGTTGGTTTCTTTCATTTTTACATTCTCATCACACCTTTTCCTTCCCTCCATTTGTTGGGCTTTTTATTTTGTCCTTTGTTGGTTTATTTTATTTTGCAGGTAGAGAAATTAGAACTTCCTTAGTCCTAAGCTTTAGCATAACAGCATCTCTCTAATGTGATGAGCAGCCACTCAGTCCTGTTTGGCAGGCACAGAAATGACATCTCCACCACGATGGCTGGCCCGTCGCCCTGTCTTTGGGTGGGATGTGATGTCATTTGCTGTCACCTCACTTTCTGTTGTTGCTTTTGGTCGGTAGGTCTGTGTTACCTGAACTGTGCACTTTTTGTTTCACAACCAAACAAACAAACTTGCTAAAAAAATGCAGTTCCTTTCTCCTCCACCTTGTTCCATCTCCGCCTCATCCTTGGCATTTTTCTTTTGTCTGTCTGTCTCCGTTTTACTGCTGGTGTTTCTTTTTCATTGTTTTTTTGGATTCTGTTTGAGTTTGGGTTTATTTTTTTTTTCCATTTAGCCTGTTACTGTACAGCTGTTTTGATGTCGTGGTCAGTGTTTTCTGTTACTGGAAAGCAGTTGTCGCTCATTAAAAACAAAACAAAACAAAAAAGCTGGTTAAACAAACCAAATTGTGCCAAGAACAAATCATCCCAATTGGAGCAATGGGTAGCAGCCAAGTCGCTGCGAGGAGCTTTTCCATGGCCTGCCTGGCCAGAGGTGTGACACTCAGAAGGGAGAGCCAAGAGTGTTACTAACCTAGTATTTAATCAATTTTTTTAAGACCGAGGTAGCCGCCTCGCCATCAGGTGCCTGGCAGAGGCTCCACAAAGTCAACCAAGACCTCCAAAGCGAGCTGGAAGCCCAATGCCAGCGTCAAGAGGTGATCAATCAGCAGATTCAGTCGCTGAAGCGCAGCTACGCCGAGGCCAAGGACGTGATCCGGCACCACGAGGCCGAGATTCAGAGCCTGCAGGCGAGGCTCAGTAACGCGGCGGCCGAGCTCGCCATCAAGGAGCAGACCCTGGCCAAGCTCAAGAGCGACCTGAGGAGCGAGAAGGAGAAAGCCAAAGAGCAGCTGGAGGAGTGGCAGCACGGCGAGGCCGCGCTCAGCTCCCAGCTGAAGGCCAGCGAGCAGAAGCTGAAGAGCGCGGAGGCTCTGCTGCTGGAGAAGACCCAGGAGCTGCGGGACCTGGAGATGCAGCAGGCTCTGCAGCGGGACCACCAGAAGGAAGTGCAGCGGCTCCAGGACAGGATCGCGGACCTCAGCGGGCAGCTGAACGCCAGCGAGCAGGCACGGGTCCTCATGGAGGAGAAGCTGCAGAAGAACTACGAGGCTCTGCTGGAGAGCTGTGAGAGGGAGAAGCAGGTTTTGATACGGAGCCTGAAGGAGGTGGAGGAAAAGGCCAACGAGTACGAGAACCAGCTGCAGAACAGCGAGCAGCAAATGGAGATTCTGCAGAAGGAGAAGTTGAGCGCCAAGTTCGAAGGCAGCGAGCTCGTCCACCAGCTGGAGGAGCAGCTGGCCATGAAGGAGGCCAGCATCCAAAAACTTGCCGAGCACATCAAGGAGCTCGAAAGAGAGAGGGATCAGATCAAGTGCAGGTTCCACGAGCTCATGAATCAGGTGGCTGAGTCGGATAATGAAGTTGCAAAATTGCAAGCAAAGTTGAAAATGGAAGAGACCAACTACCACAATCTGGAGCAGTCGTTTGAGGAGGTGTCGGATCAGTTCCGAGGGGTGCAGGAGGTGCTGAAAGAGAAAGAAGAAGAGCTGAGACATGTTAAGGAAATGCACTTGAGAATTGTGGAGAAAAAAGATCAAGATCTCAGTGAGGCTTTGGTTAAAATGGTTGCTTTAGATAGCAGTTTAGAGGAGACTAAAGTAAAGCTAAAGGCCAAGGAGGAGGCTTTAAAGAAATTAGCTAGTGTGGGCACAGGTCCATGTGCTGAGGAGGCAGAAGACCTTGGCCCCAGTCTTGAGGCTGACGAAAGTCATCCAACCCAACTGGGGCAGGCTCTGCAAACTCAGGATGTCCTCCCAGCTCTGAATTATGCACTGAAGGAGGAGGAGGATGAGGTTCTTGAGACCAGTCAGAGGCAAGTGGAGGAATTCGGCTCCCCATCTAAAGTTGCAGAGCTCCAGGACCAAGAGTTGGTTCAGAAAGCCTTAGCAAAACCTGATGTAGGAATCATGGGGGCCAAGAGGCAAAGGATCCGTTTCTCAAGCATCCAGTGTCAAAAATACATCCATCCAGATGGATCAGAGAAAAACTGGACAAGCAGTACCTCTTCAGACACAAGCCAGGACAGATCTCTGTCCGAAGAAAGCATGTCCTCAGAGCCAGCTCTGGGTTACCCCTCATCGGGGACGAGCGATTCCGAGACTTATCTCTCCATCATCCATTCCCTGGAAACCAAACTGTATATTACAGAGGAAAAGCTCAAAGATGTGACGATGAAGCTTGAAAGCCAGCACGGCCACAACCAGGAGACGCTCATTGCCCTCCACCATCAGTGGGCCAGCACAGAGTCCCAGCTGCGGGAACAGCTTCAGACCAGCCTGTCCCAAGTCAATGCTTTGATCTCACAGCTGGAGAGCGAGAGGCAGGAAAAGTTCAAGCTCATAGAAAGTCACGTCAGCGAGCTGGGAGGTTTCCAGATGAAAAACGATCAAGCGCTGACTTGCTTAGAGAAGTGCAGGGAGCAGCTAAGATCCTTGCCCAAATCAGACAAGGGAAAAGAGGGTGATTTGTTCCTTGTTACTCTGTCCAGCATGGAAACAACTTTATCAAATGCAATCCAAGCCTTGAGCGGGGCACCTGTCCCATCAGAGTATCAGCAGAGTGAAAGCCTCACCATGGAGAGCCCTGCTCCAGAAGGAGGGGATTTGGGAGAAGAGGAGCACATCTCCAAGGAGCAGCAAGCAGATGTGTTTGACACTGGCCAGCTGAGGTGGCTTTCTGAGAGGGTGGCATTTGAGGCCTCTCTCATCAACCAAATAGCAGAGTCTTTGAAAAATGCAAGCTCTGAGATAGCCCAGCTTCTGAGAGAGATCCAGGGAACGGCCGAGGTGGTTTTGTTGGAGCCAGCAAGTGTTTCTCATACAGCCAATGATTTGGCCAGCATCTTGTCTAAAAAGCTGCTGCTGGAAGGGGAGTTCTGGTGCCAGGTGAAGGAGCTGAGAGCACACTTGAGCACTAGAGAAGGAGAAACTGAGGGTAAAACAGAAACAAGTTTGGGTGTTTCCCCATGTTTTCTCAGTGCTGTAGCAGATGCTACATTGATCAAAGCAGAACTTGGGTTTGTTGCAGAAAAAATGAGAGAATCTTTTCATCAGAGGTTAAAAACAATTGAAGAAGAGCTCCATAATACCAAAACTGCTCTCCAGCAGCACAAATGCATGTTGGAGGAGATCATCAAAGCGTACAGGACTCCTGAGTTTGACAGAGTTATGCACCAGATTTCTGAAGCACTTGAAATACAAAAAGATGCTTCGGAAAGAACCCAGATCTCTTGGGATGGGAACCGGCTCCAAATGGTGCCATGCCAGGAGTTAGCCAAGGTGGAGGAGACTGGCAGCGCACCAGACCGTAGTAGTGAAGCTCTTGTTTCCATTCAGGAAGATCTTGCCCAGCAACTAAAGGAAAAATCCAACGTTCTGAAGGAGATATCTGTTGCCTTACTCTCTCTGCCTCCTGAGGAGGCCATGAGGGACTGTCAGAAGCTCCTGAAGATATCCCAGAGTCTTTCCTACCATTCGTGCATGGGAGACCTGGAGCGGTATTCGTCTTTGTTAGTCCACGACGCCATCGTTCAGGCTCAGGTTTGTTACGCCGCTTGCAAAGTCCGGCTGGAGCACGAGAGGGAGATGAAGTCCTACAAGGAATCCTTGCAGAGCATGGATGCCCTGTGCCAGGAGCGTGTGAAGACAGTGTCCCTGCTGCGGGACGAGTACGAGGAGCTGCTCAGGAAGCAGCAGGGCGAGTACAGCGAGGTGATTGCCGTGCTGGAGAGGGAGAACGCTGACCTCAAGGCAAAGGTGTCCCAGCTGGACAACCAGCGCAGGCTCTTGGAAGAGGAGGGGCATGAACACAGCAAGAGCTTGAGCGAGCTGCAGGGGCGGTACGAGGAGGAGATCCGAAACGTGATCGAGCAGCTCAACAGGACGGAGGATGCCCTGAAGGCCGAGAGGATGGAGGGGCTCAACCAGCTGGATGCCGTTGTCCGTGACAAGCAGAACATGGAGCAGTATCACCTGGAGCAGATGCAAACGCTGGAGGAAAAGTTCCAGGCCAAGATCAAGGAGCTGCAGGTCATCCACGGCGAGGAGCTGCAGGCGCTGCAGGAGCACTACAGCCAGAACCTGCAGCGCCTGCAAGAGACCCTTGATGAGTACCAGAGGCAGCACCCAGAGGAGTCCCCTGCAGTGGCCCAAGGTGCTGGGGACACCTGGGCAGGTGGAGAGGGGGGTGGCACCGGGCAGGACCCCGGCAACGACCCGGACTCCATGCACGGCCTGAGGGAACGCATCCAGGAGCTGGAGGCCCAGATGAACGTCATGAGGGATGAGCTGGAGAACAAACATCTGGAGGGGAATGCTTCCACTTTGAGGGAAAAATACCAGAAAGACTTTGAAAACCTAAAGGTCTTGATATGTTTAACACTTTCTGCTTTCTGCTGCTGAGTGTGGGAGGGTGCGTGCAGTCCTGGGGTTCACTTGCCGAGCCAAGGGACATCCCCTAAAGAGCCAGCATGCTGAAACAAGCCCCAAAGTGTTAGCCAGGCCTCTGTAAAGCATGGTGTTTCCTTTTTCTCCATGCTGGGGTATTCTAAATGCATTGCTGAGGGCTCGGGAGGGTGGATTTCTGGAGGTGATCTTTGCCTGGAGAGGGAGAAAGAGTTTCAAAGTAGCTCGATAACATCACATTCTCCTTCGACATGAAGACTTCGGTGTTTCTCCTTGTACACAGCACATACATTTTGTTTGTGACTTCCCTTTAAAAGCACTCCTCAGCTCTGTCTTTCCCAGTCTGATCAAATCTCCAGTCTGTCTCTGCTGCCTTCAAAAATGCAGGGTGAAATGGAAACTTGATGCTCTCAAAATGTATGTTCCTAGGGAAAGTAGCTGCAGACAGATTCCAAATTCCGTAGCAAAGCAGAGCTCCTCTGTGGGAGGCTGCAAGGACCATGCTGTGTTGGACACAGTAATTCTGTACACAACAAAGAGTGCACAGTTAAGGAACACACAGGTGAGGTGCAGAGAAACCCACTGGCAATGAAATGCCACTGTTCAAATTGCCCCACCAGTCAGACTGGCTGTAAAACTGATTTGAGATCATCCAGCATCTAAAAAAAAGAGTTTGGTGGTTTGCTTTTCCTAGGAGAGCATTCCCAGTTTGGAAGTGAGCTTAGGGTTGTAGAGGACTCTGGTGACACAAGGGAGGCTGCTAGGTTGAACAGGAAGCCAAAAGGGCAGCAATGCAGAGGCTGTGCTGGCGAGACTTTCACAGACCAGTTGCTCTTAAGAATCATAAAAAATGTGGGAGAGCTTGCCTCCAAAAGCTGGTTTTAGCCTGGGGAGAGCAATAGTTTTGCTGAATCCCATTGGAATTAAGCAGTGGTGGTCAGAAAGCCAACCAAGCAATTGAAAACCTGCCCAAACTAGAGGCTTAAATGTGCTCCATTCTTCTCTTAAGGACCTGGAGAATGTAAGTAACATCAGTATCACAAGAATGACTCTTCAAGGCTCCAGAAAGACCTTGGAGCCCTTTCCAGTGCCTAGAGGAGCTCCAAGAGAGCTGGAAGGGACTTTTGACAAAGGCATGAGGTGACATGACAAGGGGAAATGGAAGGTAGATTTAGATTAGTTATCAGGAAAAAGTTCTTTCCTGTGAGGGGGTGAGGCCCTGGCACAGGTGGCCCCAAGGAGCTGTGGCTGCCCCATCCCTGAAAGTGTCCAAGGCCAGGTTAAAGGCTTAGAGCAGCTTGGGATAGTGGAAGATGTCCTTGCCCGTGGCAAGGGGTGGAACAGAATGGACTTTAGGGTCCCCTCCAACCCAAACCATTCTGTGATTCTATGAGGTACTGATTTGTACATGTGGATTTATGGCAATGCATTTACAATACATTAAATAGTGAATCTACAGCCAGACCTATGGCAGAATATGCACCTTTTTCGTCCAAAATTAGAGGTGTTTCAGGAGTTGGATTTAATGATCCTTGTGGATCCCTTCCAACTCAGCATATTCTATGATTCTGGGTGTAATGAAGAATCCTGCAGGGCTGCTCTGTCCCACAGCCAAGTCCAGGCAGGTTCTGGCACTGAGTTAGGAGTTTTAAAAAAACAAATAAACAAGGCTGGGAAAGTGAAGAATGCCTCAGGATTAAAAATTAAATGGGAGGGGAAAAAACCACCAAAGCTGAAAACTGGGAATGAAGATTAGGAGTAGGTAATAGAGCATTAGCCAAGAAAGTGATGCTGAGAGGTGTATGTTAGTGAGGATCAGTGGTGTTGGAACTGTCCTGAGCACTTCTGCCACTGGGAGAGTGAATTTGTCCCCCTAAAATTTCCCATGGGGTCCCAGAGGTCCCTAGGTGACAGTTCTCACTTTCCACAGAAAACACTGATGTTTATCAAGGGAGCTCAGCTGAAATCAGGGAATAAAGCCAGCCTGTGTCCTTAAGGGCAAAAGCTCTGTACAGTGCTTGGCATCAGGTTTGTCCCAAGCTGCCTGATGGGGCTCAGCACCTTGTCCCCAGTGTGTGCTCCTTCTTCCCTTGTGGCTTGGGCCTGCCTGTGGCTTTGCTGGTCCTGTCCATGTCCTTCCAGGATCCCGATATGCTTGGGCTGGCAGCTGAGCTGGGAACAGGCATTTGCATTGGTCTGCTGCAAAGGCAGGAATGGGGGCTGTGCCAGGGGCAGAAGGACTAGGCCGGAATTCAGGACCTCACCCCTGATGAATCCCAACTCCCCAAATTGCTCCTCCTGTGTCTTGGCCTGAGTTCTTTCCTATTAATTCAATTAGCAAGTAATTTTCCCTGCGGCATTTGTAGCAATACTCGGTTGGGAATTAAGATCCTGTTGCTGTCACGTCATCTTCCTTCCACCCAGAGGTTGAAAAAACCAGAAAAGAGTAGAAGGGGCACAGAAGATTTTTTTTTTTGGGTTTGTTTTTTTTTTTTACATATATTTGCATTCCCCATCTGGGTCTGCTCCCTTTCCCTGGAGCTGTCAGGGGTCGAGCGACGTGCAGGATAAGCCCTGAGCTTTGCGAGGTCCATCCTGCTCCGTGGCTGGGGAAGCAGAAGATCCCTGCTGGACGTGGGGAGCTGAGCTGCCCGCTGGTGTGTGGCTCCTGCTGGGCTCCTCACTGCCATGGCACCGGCCCTGTGCTCCTGGGCCAACCCTTTCCCCTCCTCCCTTTGCAGGCAACATGTGAGAGGGGCTTTGCAGCCATGGAGGAGACGCACCAGAAGAAGATCGAGGACCTGCAGCGGCAGCACCAGCGGGAGCTGGAGAAGCTGCGGGAGGAGAAGGATCGCCTGCTGGCAGAGGAAACGGCTGCCACCATCTCAGGTACCACAGGGACCCCCCTGGTGGGGCAGCTCTGTGGTGATGGGGACACAGGGGTGGTGTTGGCTGCATTGAGGAACAGAGCAGGGATGGGATGAGGGCTGGGTGGACTGCACAGGGAGATGTGAATGGGGGTTTGTGGGAAAGATGTTGTGGATGGAGGTCTATCTCCTGGTCATCCGGGTTTGGTGCCCATCTCCTGGTCCTTCTCCAGGCTTGGTACCCCTGTCTTTGGCTGTTACACAGTCTGATCTATTTTCTTTCAACTCAGAAAGGCGTTAGTCATTCCTGTGGTTAAATTATTGCCAGTTCCACACTAAATTCATTCTTCAGTGCCCCAGGGAATGTTAAAACACTGGAGTTCAGGGGCTCTGCATTGGGAGTCCCACAGTCCAGGAAACAATGTGTGAAGTGGACAATCATTTGGACTCTGTTAAAAAGCAGGATTTGCAGAAGCCCCTTTGCAGCTGGGGCACAGACTGAAGGGGCCATGAAGCAGTGGGAGATTTCCAGGGATGTCTTTGGTTTTGTTTCTTTAAAAAATGAACAAAAACTCAAAAACCCAGCCATGGGTGGAGGGTGCTGAGTGCTAACTAACACTGTGCTGCTCCCAGCCATCGAAGCCATGAAGAACGCGCACCGGGAGGAGCTGGAGCGGGAGCTGGAGAAGTCCCAGCGCTCGCAGATCAGCAGCGTCAACGCCGACATCGAGGCCCTCCGAAGGCAGTACCTGTAAGACCATCACTGTGCTCTCTTGCCATCTTGCAGGGAGATCACATGTGGGAGACCCTTCTCTCCCATTTGATTCTGGCAGTGAGTTCAGGATTATTTCAGGGACCTCATCCCTTGGTCTCGACCCAGCTGCATCCATCAGAGCCTCCTGGTTGCCGGTAATGTTTCAGGCTCCAGGCCAATGTGTCCACATTACCCAAAATAGCTGCTTTATGTCCCTAGAAGTAGCAGATGAGCAGCCAGTGCTGCTTTTCACACAGCTGCAGCAGCAAGGTCATTCAGAAGGTGAGGAGGAAGCTCAGAGCTTTCCATGGCAAGGCTGTGCTCCCATGGGAACTGATGCAGGGGTGCCAGTCAGCTTTATCAACCTTGATACACCTGTATCAGTTGGAGAGGTGTGCAAATACACCTCGTCCTGGGTGCCCAGAGCAAATTTAGAATCCTGGAATAGTTTGGGTTGGAAGGAACCTTAAAGCTCATCTCATTCCAGCCCCTTGCCATGAGCAGGGACAGCTTCCACTATTCCAGGTTGCCCCAAGCCCTGTCCAGCCTTGGACACATTAAGAGATGGGGCAGCCACAGATTGTCTGGGCAACCTGTGCCTCCCCATCCTCACAGGGAAGAATTTCTCATAGGTAGATTTTTATAGATCTCAGCTCAGTTTTTGGAAACCTGAGAAAGTTCTGCCACTTCACCTCAGAGAGAACAACCTCCTGTCCCCTTTGGTGCCAAGCATGGCTCTGCCAGGAGAGGGAAGAGTTGACTTGCTCTGGGCTTGCGCTTTTTTTCCCAAAGGAAATATGCAATCCTCATCCTCGGTGCTTAGCTCCCTGTTGGTCTGTCCTGGGATGCTGAAGGAAGAATGGGCATGGGGATGTGTGTATGTGGAGAGGGCACTACCCCCATGTGTGTTCCTCAGGGAGGAGCTGCAGTCGGTGCAGCGGGAGCTGGAGGTGCTTTCGGAGCAGTATTCCCAGAAGTGTTTGGAGAACGCCCACCTGGCGCAGGCGCTGGAGGCTGAGAGGCAGGCCCTCCGCCAGTGCCAGCGGGAGAACCAGGAGCTCAACGCCCACAACCAGGTGAGGGTCCCTGCCCTGGTGACCATGAGCTCTGTGCTGAGCCCTGGCCGTGCTCCCCCTTCCCACAACGGCTCTGCTGCTCTTCCCAGGAGCTGAATAACCGCCTGGCTGCGGAGATCACGCGATTGCGGACCCTGCTGACCGGGGAGGGCGGGGGAGAGGCTGCTGGGTCGCCTCTCACGCAGGGCAAGGACGCCTACGAGCTGGAGGTGAGTTCTGCAAGGAGGCACCTGGGTGGGCACTTGTGCTGTGTGCCCTGGGAGCGTGTCACAGCCTGGGAGTGTGTCACAGCTGGGAGGTGTCGCAGCCATCCAACCCCAGCCAGCTCTCGTGGTTGGTCAGCATTGTTGTCCTGGGCTCCATGAGGCCAGGAGATTCTGGGGTCCTGATCTTCCCACCATGTTGAGCCAGGCACTTGCTCTTCCTTCTGCATCCCCTACTTGTCCCTGGGATCCAATCCATGCAGAGCAGTGGGGATAGAAACTGGGGTGTGCAGGGAGCACATCAGCACTGCAAGCTTGGGCAAGTTCCCAAGAGAAACAGGAGGAGTTTTCTTGTGAGAAGCAGAAGACTGGTGAACCAAAGGCTTTGTGGTGCTGGCATGGGGCTGACTCTCCACCCCTTGGCTTGATTGCTACTGGGTACAGCAGTTGTCACACTGTGTCTGCTCAGGTGCAAAGATGCTGGTTTTTGTTCCCACAGGTCCTGCTGCGGGTTAAAGAATCCGAAATCCAGTACCTGAAGCAGGAGATCAGCTCCCTCAAAGACGAGCTGCAGACAGCACTGAGGGTAATGCCAGGGGTGGTTCTTCAAATCCTCTTACTGTGCTCTGCTCCTGAGTGTCTGTGCTTAGATTTCAGCTCATTTGCACCCAGATTTGAAACCATATTTAATTTTTCCCCTGAATGTAATTCAATACCCATTTTGGTGTCATCAGTAAAGCATTCCATGTATCAACTTAAGACTTACCCCACAAAGGAGACAGTGTGGGAAAACATCCCTTTCAGCGTGATTTCCCCATTTACTGTCACATCAGATCAGATTTAAATGGCACAAACAATCAGTGTTAGAGATCTGCCCAGCCTCACAGCGGTAGAACTGGTTTGCTCTGGACAAGCCAAGACCATTTCTGGGAATTCTGCTTGAATTCTGTATCTTGGCTAAAACAAAAAGCCACAAACAGCCCTGTAGCTGAGGGGCTGCATGCACGGGCAGCGCTGTGTGCCGGCCCTTGGCTCTCCGCTCTCTGCCTGTCTCCACTCCCGCAGTCCCGGATCGCTGTTGGAAGCAGCTCCGAGGGCGTGTGTTGCCCTGGCCGAGCCTCTCTCCCGCTGCCGGCTCTTCTTCCGTCGGCATTTGCCAAGCTCCTCTTCAGTGCATCCACAAACCCCTTGGCTCCAGCTGTCTGTCTGGCTCCATCGGGTTGTTCTTGTTCCCTTGCCAGGATAAGAAATACGCCAGCGACAAGTACAAAGACATCTACACGGAGCTGAGCATCGTGAAGGCCAAGGCAGACTGTGATATCAGCAGGTTGAAAGAGCAGCTGAAAGCAGCCACAGAAGCTCAGGGAGAGAAATCCCCTGTGAACACCACTGTATCGGGATATGGTCAGTCCTCCTCCAGCAGCTCTAAGCAGTCCTGGGTGTCCCGAGCTAACACGGGAATCCTGCAGTACAAACCCCTGTGCAGCAATGGGTCTGAGCGTAGGACTTGGCCTTCCAACCCAAAGCTGATGAGCTTTGAAAGCCTTCTGGCATTTTGCATCAGGAAAACCTCGTGATGCAGGGATGCCCAAAAGCCCCCTCTGCCCTTGGGGCAGCGCTAAGAGCCGGGCTCATCGGGGCACTTTTCTGGGCTGGGAGGGCAGAGCCCCAGCCCTGTCCTTGCAGGAAGGCAGTGGGCACCAGGCTAATCCCACTTCTTTTGCTTCTTCCCAGATATTATGAAATCAAAAAGCAACCCTGATTTCTTGAAGAAAGACAGATCCAGTGTTAGCCGGCAACTAAGGAATATCAGGTCAAAGGTGAGCTCAGATGTCCTGCCCAGTGGGATTGGAATGAGGAATGCCCAGCATTTCTCTTCGGTGGGGATCCCAACTGGGAAGAAATGGGCAGGGGAACAAAATTAAGAATTTCCCAGCCACTAGTGCTAGCCTGGATGATTTTTTACTGCAGAAGGACTGACTGTGCAGCCAGGCAGGGTCTGCTCCCCACCTCTGGACCCTGCTCAGTTGGAGGCATGAAGCTGCTCCCTGGTTGGAAAAAAGGCTGAAGTTCACCTTGTTCTTTGGTCTTTCACAGGAGGACTATCCCAGTATCTGCTCCCTCTTTTCAGTTGAAATATAGGTGGAAATGTGCACATCATTCTAGTTTTAGTGTTCATCACTGCAAGATTTTTTGTCTTTATGTGTATCAGCAATGCCTGAGTCCTGGGCATATTTAACACATGCTTTCCTTGTGTGTTAACATGGTGCAGATGGCCCTGTGCTTCTGTGGTCTTTCTGTGCTTGCTGTTGATCCCAAAGCCCAGTGATGCTGTGCCAAGCTCTCCTTGGCAGCCAGTTACATCATGTGGGACCACAGGGATAAGGAAGGGCAAATAATGCTGATCAGGAGTCAGCATTAAACATAGGGCAGTTGGGAGGAAGCTCAGCCTGAGCAAACCTGCTTTGCCTCTCACCTGGTGTCTCATGCTGATGTTTGAAGTGGTTGGGCCCTTGCAGGGCAGGCAAAATACTTTGAGCTTGGTGCCCATGTGGAGAAACACTCAGAGCTCTGCGAGCAGCAGCTCCTCAGCTCGGGGCATCTGCACTGCACCCAGTGAACAGAGAGAGGCTTCTGCACATTTTGGGGCAGCCCAGACCTGCTGGGCCACTCGAATGTTGAGTTTCCCTTTGCCACTTCAACTCAGATTTCTGTGTGGTCCCCATGTGTGTTGCTTGGTGGGGAAGGAGAGGAGAGGAAGCAGGGGCTGTGCCAGGGCATCGCTGCGGGACGGGGGGGATGGGGCTGCGCCAGCGCAAATTCATCTGGGATTTATGAGCTTCTTTTGTTTTTGTTTTTGTTTTGTTTTTTTTGTTTTATTTTGCTTTTTCCTCCAACAGTCCGTTATTGAGCAGGTCTCATGGGATAACTGAAATGAACCCGAGTCCAGGTTCCCTGCCACGTAGGTAAACACACCGGCACCCGCCCAGCGCCGCCACCAGCACGGGAGCGGCCCAACCTCTGCATGCACTGCTCACACCTCCCTGCCAAACCAGAGCCCTCCTTCTCTTAATGACTGACTCACAGGTTTATTCACTGCTAATTCTTTTCCTGGGAGAAGGGGAAGGGGAGGGGAGAAGTCAGTGTACCCAAGAGCCGTGTGAAACGCAGTCTCTCTGCCTCTTCCCTGGGGAATATGGCTTTTTGTCTTCTTGCTCTTCCCACCCTCCCCAACACAGCTCATCGTCACAGAGCACTTGGACACGGTGGGGGAACGTTTTTCTGTTCACTGTGTTGGGAGCGTGGGACACTGAGTGTGCATGCCTCAATGACTCTGCATGCCTCAGACTAAACTCCAGCACTGTCCAGGTCTCGTAGGAAAACACCTGTTTTGCTGTTAGCCAGGTGCAGGAATAGTCAGGGATGCCTTTAAGTGTACCTCCCATAACAGCCTAGAGCATGGAAAATGGTCTCAGCCACCCCAGCTGCAGAGGGAACATCCTAGACTGCTCTAATTTCCTTTACCCACAGTTGCTGCTTTTTCAGGTTGATCCATGCCTGAGCAAGAGTCTTCCTTGCCCAGTAATCTTCTCTTCCTGCTCTCCATCCCTGAGCCAGATACCTCCATTAACTAGAGAAATAGTGAATTTCATGGCAAAGACTGAGGTGGGAGCACCTGCAGAAGCAGGTTAGGAGAGGGGAGCTCTCAGCACAGTGGGTGGAGAGCCCCAGGAAGTGTGTTGGAAGATCCCTTTATCACAGATATCATCCTACATTAGTCTCACTTCATCAGGCTCAGCTCATCAGCAACTGAAATGGTTGTGGGACTGCCTGGGGGCTGAATTTGCTGGAATTTGTGCCATCAGGCAGAACAGTCTGATGATTCCTGGTGTCTCTTTCCATCCACCGAGAAATCAAATGCGAGAACTGGAATGCATGAGCTGCTCCCATTTAAAGAGGCCCAAAGTAAACTTCCTTTAGGAAGTGTGTGCTCAGAGACTCTGATCCCAGGAGACTCTGCTGCCCATTGGAAAGAGAGCACACAGCATTTGGAAATTCAGTCCAATTGAGTCCTTTCATTTCCATGCTGCCTGGCAAAACCCTTCTGTGTTCATGGGCCTGTGGGAGGAAAAACATTTCCAGAAATACAGTAACCATGGGAATCTGCACAGCCTTGGGGCAAGTTTATCATGGAGTCCTGCCTTGATAAATACATGGGAAGGAAAATGAAGCCCAAAAGTCCAACCTGCTGCTGTGGTAGAGCAGTCCTCTGGCACCACATCAGGGAGGGAAAGAAGAAGGTGGCTGCCTTGATAGTAGGGTCATGGAATCACAGAATGGTTAGAAGGGATGAAAAATCATCCAGTTCCAAGCCTCTGCCATGGGCAGGGGCACCTTCCACTATCCCAGGCTGCTCCAAGCCCCAGTGTCCAACCTGGCCTTGGACACTCCCTGGGATCCAGGGGTAGCCACAGCTTCTCTGGACAACCTGTGCCAGAGCCTCCCCACCGTCACAGGGAAGAATTTCTTCCCAATATCCCATGTAATCCTGCCCTCTGGCAATGGGAAAGCTATCCCACTTGTCCTGTCACTTCAGGCTCTCATCAAGAGTCCCTCTCCAGCTCTCCTGGAGCCCCCTTAGGCTCTGGAAGGGGCCCTAAGGTCACCTTGAGCCTTCTCTTCTCCAGGCTGAGCAATCCCAATTCCCTCAGATTTTCCTCCTAGGAGCTGATTTCCATCCCTCCAGTCTGTGCCTTTGAAGGTGCCAAGTCTTGATGTGTAAAGCAAATAATGTTCCAGCTGCAGCATGAATTCCTTGCAAGTTCCAAGGACCAGGCTGGCAGGCAGAGCTGTGGGGTGGGGATGGGGCACAGAGAGGCAGAGCCCTGGCTATGGGGACTGTTTTTAGGGATGGGAGGTGGCTGTACCTCCTCATCTACAGGGAGAAGTCACCACCTAATGCTTTGCTCTCCTCAATCTCTCGTGCCACAGGTTTGGGGCTGCAGGAGGGGGGGGGTGCTGGCATTAGGCTGCTACATCCCCTCAGGCTGGTTTTGATTTAGAGCTGCCTTGCAGGAGTCAGGCAATTTGTTTCTGGGTTTGTGCCCGTCTCAGTGCTTGTGCTACTGAGTCCCCATGTGTAGGTGATGGATTTTACAATTCCAAATGCCAGGGGGCTGCTGGCCAGCTGAGAGTTGTGCCTTGAAGTCTGGATGCTGCATCTGAATTGGATCAACCATCAAAGCCTGCCAGACCTGAACAGCATTTAGGATTCCTCTGTCTCACCCTGGGCTGTTGAGGCTTCTTTGGCTTGGGAGTGTCCCAGGGTGGGGTGAGAGAAGGGGTGGGATGATCTCTGGCAGCACATAGCAGTTTCCAGGGTTTCTTGAGCAAATCCTGCACGGAGTGGAGCCAGGACTGTCCCCATGGGTGCTGCAGTGATGTGGGAAGCAGGGAAGGACCAGCCTGCAGGTCCTGCTCAGCATCCAGCAGCTTCAGCATAGCAGATCCCAGCTGACCTGCCTGGGGCTCCCTCCCCTGGAATTGCCCCATCCATCAGTGCCCTGTGAGCTCCGGGGGTCATTCCCAAGTCAGCTAATCCCGCTTGCAGCATGATGTGCCTCTCATTCGCTTCTGGTTCGTCACCTGGTTCATTTGCAATCTCACCCTGTCTCAGGGCACCACCCTCCAGTAACCACCCTCCATAACCGTGTGTTCTCTCTCAGCATGTCCCACTAATCCTCCTCCGAGGAGCCCATTCCTCGCTGCCACGTCTGCTCCGCCCGAGCATCGCTCCCTGCCCGCCCCAGGCGCCCCAACGCTCTCTGTCTTTTGTCTTTCCCAGAGTCTGAAGGAAGGCCTGACTGTGCAAGAACGCCTGAAGCTTTTTGAATCCAGGGACTTGAAGAAAGACTAGTTCTCCCCGCTCCGCTTGACCACGCGCACCTCCCAGCTTGAGGCAGCACAGCACCAGCACCGTTTGTCTCTCGTTCTTACCATGTCCTTGCTGTCGTTCGTCCTGACGCCCCGACGGGACCGGTGCCGCCGTGGCGGTGCCCCCCCGTCGCCTCCCTGGCTCCTTTCCCTGCTTGTGAGATGCTCCAGAGACTCTGAGAGGGAGAGGAAGGGATTGGAGTGGGGTTCCCCCCCCTTCTCTTCGGCGCTTTGTAGGAGAATCCTTTCTTTACTGTAAACCATTACACTAAGTGTCAGTATTAAGGCTCAGTAGCCTGTTAATAAGCTATAGCTCTGTCGGGAAGAGCGAGCAGGGCCTGGGTGGTGTCAGCCAGACCAAGCTCTTACTGCTGTCTAGAGACCCTGTGCTCAGAGCACACCAGGAGCCTGATCTAACCATTGATCTCGACTGCATTACTTGCACCTACAAGGGGGGAAAGCCGGGGGAAGCTGTCGGGGAGCGCGAGCCCGTGCCGGCGTCCGCAGCCCGGAGGTACAACACTGACATCTCGCTGGAGAAGGATGCAAGAAGTGATCCTCCTGCCCCGTGACTGTGCTGTATCCTGAATGTAGGTGCCACCGAAGCCTGGCAAGCTTTGGTGGCTGCCCAGGTGGTTGTGTGGATGGGGAGCTGCAGCTAATGAAGTGCACCATCGAGTCGGCCCCGTCGGCGCGTCCTGGCTCCCGTCTCGCTGGTGGTCGGAGTTGGTGTTCCAGGGGCCGAGCTGTAAGATCACTTTCTTGCCTCTTTTAGATCAAGCCCAGTACTCTANGTCAAGCCCCTGTTTTTTTTTTTTTTTTTTTTTTTTTTTTTTTTTGCTGTTACTCCCTTCCTCTCATTCAATCCCGTGTATCCCAGGGTCTGTGCGCATGTGAAACTCCCTTTTCCTAGTCAAAGGAAAGTAGAGTAGAAAGTAGAGCCAATATTGACTGAAAATGCACAGTGCTCAATGCATATAATGCTCCTTTTTTACCAGCTTCTTGAATTCAACTCTTCTTGTCAGCAGGGCAGCTCCTATTTTAATTCTTTAATCTTTTCCTGAAATAAAAATCTCAAAACCAGTATGTGCTTCAGACCTTCTCAGTCCTAATAAGCTTTTGTATCTAAAACATGCAGTTTAGCTCCGTGAGCAGATAAATGCCTACAAACCAAGGGATGAGGAGATGGTAGCACTAGATGGTCACAGCCAGCTGAGCAGAGGCTTCCTAGAAGCCTGTGCTGCTTTGCAGGTGTGGGGTTTCATCCCAGGATAAATCTCAAGATGCCACCTGGAAGGATCCCAGGTCCTGCCTCTCCGGTCACCGGGGCTGAAGGAGAATCTGGCACGTTCCCAGCCTGGTTAGGTGCTGAGTGACCACTTCAGGCTGGGATGTGGAAGATATCCTGGCCTTCACCTGGAGCAGAGCTTCCTCTTGTCCTTCAGGCACTCAGCCAAGGTTGAGGCCAGCAGCTGCCAGTGCTTCCCTGCTGGTTTTGGCTCTGGTGGTTGATACAGCACAACTCTGAGAGTCCCACAGGGCTGGGGGAGACACCCCCAGTCCTGCCAGGCTGGACCACAGCAGCTTCCAGAGTTACCTTCATCCTCCTGGGAGCAGAATTTCTTTTCCAGCCACCAGACCCTCAGCAGGACACTGTTACTGAACCACGGTGGGAATCAGGCTCTTGTCCAGCTTATGTGGCCTTGCCATGGCCAAGTGTCCAGCTTGGCACCTCACAGCAGGATTTGGCAGCTGCTGTCCCCAGGAGCCCTGCTTGTCCCCAGGCAGGATGCCAGCACCTTGCAGGGGGCACAGCATCTGTTCCTGCTGGGATGCTCTGTGTGCCTGGCTGTGCATGGAGATCCTGGAGACGGGAGCAGGGCAGGAGAAATGCTCACCCTGTGGGATCCAAAGCCTTTCCCTCACCAGCAGTGCGTGCCCCCAGATGTGGATGTGCAGCCACTGCAGCTGAGTTCAGCACAGCTGTTCCATGATGTGGGCACTGGAGAACCTGGGAGCCTTCCTACCATGACCCACCTGGATCACCTCTCCAGCCACTTCATCCCTGGCTGCTCCAGGTCCGTGGTGAGCTCTGATCTCCTGGCAGAGGCCATGGGAGGTAGCATGGATTTGGGATGGCATGTGGGCCTTGTCTTTGTCATTGCTCTTTCCTTTCAAGGTGTCACTGGCTCTAGAACATCCTCCTCCTCTTCCTCTTCTTTTTAGACTTAGGATGGGATTTTGTTCTTTTTAGCCAACCAAGCAGAAAGTTATGATCTCCTTCTTGCCATGTGGACCCTGACCTTTCTTAAATTCCCCAGCAAATCCTGCTCATATGCTCTATCTTGGAGGAGCAGACATTTTCCATGGGGGAGTTGGGCTCCTCTGGAAGAATAAATGGAGAATCTTGGTACAGACAGGGCTGAGCAGGGGCCTTGGCATTGTCAGGATCAGCTGCACCCTCTGGGGCAGTGCTTGGGAAGGATGTTTGGGGTGCGTTCAGGGTGGGAGCTGTGAATTTTGGGGCTCACTGAGAGGAAGAGGAGGAAGGAAGGTGCCTTATGCAGCCAAATGTTCTGAACCCCTGCTGAGGGTTCTGGGCTCACTCTGGTCACTCTGAGCATCTCTCCAAGGCAAGGGGCAGCACTTTACCTGCCTTTACAGTAAAGAAAAATAACCTGCAGCACCAATAAACAACCCCAAACTGAAATATTCCTGCAGAGCCCAGTACTTGAAAATTAAGGGAGAAGTCCTTTTATTCATAGCAATGATCCTTAGTTATCCTCCTGCTGCTCCAGGCTTCATCCACCTTTTGGGATTAATCAGTGGCTATTTAAATTAGAAAGTGTGTGGGCAAGCTGCTGTATTTTGCATCACTCCACACTATTGACAGCACCAGAAAGGGAGGTTCAGGAAAAGTCAAGTGCAGCTAAGGCACAGGTGTCTCCTTGTACAGATCCAAGTAATTTTTCCTGAGTAAAATTTTCCTCCCATTTGCACCATCTCCCCTGAGCCAGACTGAATCCTTCTTTAAATGTCACCTTTTCTTTTCCCATGTGTTAAAAAAAGAAGCAAATTGTGATCATTTGCTTCAAAAATAGAATTGCTTAGAATTGGTGCTGACTTGTAAACCAGAAGATTCCTCTTTCTTTTTTTGGTACCAGGGCTTTTTTGGGCTGCATTGCAAAATATGTCACTTTTGTACCTGCTCTATTTGATGGCACTTCCCCAAGACCTTGGCATTTTTGTCCTGGTTTGGATACTCAGTTTGTTGTGGACACTCAAGCACACACTCGCTGTGGTTTGCCTTTGCTCTGTATTTTTTTCCATTTTTTTTTAGGTNAAAAAAAAAAGCTTTCTTATTCTTCTTTTTTAAAAACAAAAGTAATTTAATACCTGTATAGTATTCCAAGCGTGCAGTGTAAATATTTATTCCTCAGCAGTTTGCTGAGGGTTCTCTTTTGTGACTGAGTTGTGGGTTTGGTTTTTAAGTCTTGTAGCACAGAGGCCCCACGTGTGGGTTGGAGAGGAGGAATGAGTGTATCATGTCCAACCCACCCCATCTGCCCTGATAAACTGCTTTTTTTTGGGTTTGAGGACTGTTATAAATAACCTTTTCAAACCTTTTCTGCTGATCTATGCCTTTAGCTTTGAAGGTACCTGTCCGAGGATTGTGTACAGTCTGTTTGACCACTGTAACCTGCTTTGCTATAAATTTGGGGTATTTTTTTCCCAGTCAGAGGACTCAATAATCTCGTGTTTGATAGCAGCATCAACGCTGTGCATGTGCAGACTGTGCCCTGCTGTTACAGAGAGCAGCAACAACTCCCTGCCAAGCCAGAGCTCTCCTTGCACAGCCACCGGGGGCTGTCGCAGTGAGCACAGCGAGCCCCTGGATTTGGGAAGCACCAGGAATGCTGTGCAGCACATTTGGGATGCTCTTGGGCTTCCCAAGGGAGCCAGAGCTCCCCCTGTACAGACACTTACCCCACAGCAGCGTGGCCACGAGCTGTGACTCACTGTGTAACTACAAGAAGAAGATCCAAGGCAGACACAGGGAGCACAGAAACAACAACCTCCGTGTGAGGCTGCTGAGGAAACAAGGTGTGGGATTTACTAGAGAAACCTGACAAGTGTGTACCAGCTGAACTAACTCAGCTGGCCCTTGAACTTGTAAATAATGGGTGCAATTAGCATTATTTTCTTCATGCTTTCTTCACCCTGTGTGCAGGACAGGAACTCTCACAGTTTGTTCTCGCTTAGAGAAAGCAAAGCATGTAAAATACTGGAGACTGTGGTAAGTAGGAAGCAGGAATGCTCCAGCTTGGCCAGTGTCCACCTTCCTGGAATTCTGGATGACTTGAGAGTTTAAAGAGTCATGTGGAAGGATGGAGGTTTGTGGGGGAGGGAAGGAAGCTCTGTGAGGCTGGGGGTGGTGTCTGATGTGGCAGTTTCAGGTATTAATGGTCAGCCTTCCTCCAGTGCCCTCGGACAGCTTGGCCTTGGCTCTCTCCAAGCAGGGCCTCACCCAACTGGGATGGGGACTGGTTCTGGGTCAGGTCTGGGCACTGTGCTCTGCCATGTGTGTCTGGGGACATCCCCGGGGGACTGTGAGCACTGGGGATGAAGGAGGCATTTCCCAGAGTGGTTTCTGTGCTGCTGTGACAGAGCAGCCGCTCCTCGTGGCCGAGCAGGGCCAGCAGGGCCCGGGCAGTGCTGGGATGCTGCAGCCTCGGGGCTCTCACATCATTTTTTTTTCCCCTGCAAAGGAGAAAGGTGTGGAAGGCTCCTGTTTCTCCATGTGTGTGAGTTCCTGTCTCCTTCCCTTCTCCCACTCCCAGTTTATTCCAGTGCTTTTTTAAGAGCCACCATTCCTGATCAACTGCTCGCTGTAATAGAAATGTCACTTTTTCTCACTGTATTTATTCCTTACAAACCTTGTGTGACAAGCTAGGCTCCCCTGGATGTAGCTGATCATTTTTACTTTGTAAATATAATTACCTAACTTTACATTAACTATATGGTAATAAACTATTTTTGCACCACCCTTTGCATGCCTTGTGTGACAGGTTTATTTCTAAAAAGAAGGAAGAACAGGAAGAGGTAAGAGCATGAAAAGGAAGATATTTGTTTTTATAGTCGCACTTCACAAAAGAAATGCAACAGGCAGCATTTTGACAGCAATAATATATTTTAAGTAGTTTAATTCTAGTGCTGCTGAATGGGATTTACTGGAGAATGGCCTTCCCCAGGTGCTTCCATACAGGTAAAATAATTTTCTTTCCCTCGTGCAAACTTTCTCAGAACAGAACTAATCTAAAATCTGGGGATGTCATGTATCATAAATATCTTAATAAGGATCTACAGGAATTAGAATGCAAAAGTCAGATGAGGCAATTGATGTTTTCTGTGAAAACGGTTTATTTAACAGTGCCAATCCCAGCACTACTGGTAACAAAACTGGTAACAGAATATCAAAACCTCTTTTCATCTTGAGCAATATTAAGGCACTTTCTATTCAGTATAAATCAATTCTTACAGAGACAGCATTTAGAGTCTGACATTCTTTGGTTTACATCATCTTTGTCCCACACTGGGTTGTGGGGACAGGGATGTCACCTTCCCTCCCCTCGCTGTCCCCAGGCTGGTGCACAGACCATGACAGGGTGTCCCAACACCTGAAAGAACCAGGGTTTCCAGACCTCACCTGAAGTGGGTGACCCAACTCCAGCCCTGTCTGCTCTCCAGATAAACACTCATCCCAAAGAACCATTTCTCTCCTTTCCTCCCAGACCTCCCTACACTTCCTTGCTGGAAGAGAAGCTGTCATGACCATCTGTGCTCGTGCTTTTACACCAGAGCTCTGCTAACCTTTAACCAAAAGCACACAATCAAAACTTAAAAACTTCTGGTTTTCCCACGGATTTCCTTTTACCAACTTTCAACAATTAATGCCAACAAGAAATGTAACTGAGGCACTTACTCTATAGAAACGCTTAACTCTGCTGTACCCTGTTATCTCTCCTTTATTTACCGGGGTAGAGGAGCCCTTGGGCTACAATTCTGTTTGGAATTGGCTACAATTCCATTCCATATCCTGAGTTGGAAAGCGTTCCTTGTACCACTGAAACACGTGCTCAGCACTGCATGAACACACCTGGTCTGCACAGGGCACAGCAACGAGCCTGCCCAAAGTCTTAATGCCTGTGAATGCAGCTCTGTCACGTCACCCTCACAAACAAAGAGTTGTGTCATTCCCTCCCGCATGGGAATGACCCACAGCAAGGGATCTGTGCCATTTTAGGGCAGAGAACACTTCACTTTTCTGGAGACATTTACTAAAGTTACACCCACATAGACAAAACAATGATGTCTATACATAATAATAAAATGTGTGGGTGTTACCATGCTCCACTAGCCCTGGGAGGCAGCTCAATCATTTACCGCCTTTGGGGAAAAAAAGTATAATTGGCAGGATTGTACTCTTCCCAAATCCTTTCAAACTCATCCAGAAAAGCCTTCACATACACGGCGTCCTCCACGACCAGCACATTCTCCCGGTTGCTCTGGATGGCCTGGGTGGTCCAGTTGAGGGAACCTGTGATGAGCATCCTCTTGTCCACGATGGCGAACTTGTGATGCATGTACCCGCTGTGCTGGTCGTGGCGCACCTGGATCCCTGCAGAGACACAGAAACCGCTCAGGGACCGGCCACGGCCACCCCCGGG
>WEIU01008367.1:84852-97820 GCA_013389925.1 Aegithalos caudatus
CCCGCGCAGCCGCGGCGGAGGCGGGAGCGGCTGTGGGGAGGAGCGGCCGCCACAGGGGCTGGGCCGGGCTCCGAAATCCCGGCAGCGGCCCTGCCCCGAACACCGACCCCTCCCCAGGCACCGAAAGCCTGGCAACGAACCCTTCATCGCACACCGAGCTCTGGCAGTGGATGATGCAAACACGCAAGACATCCTCTAATCACAGAATGGTTTGGGTGGAAAGGGATCTCAAAGATCATCCAGTTCCAACCTCCTGCCACGGGCAGGGGCACCTTCCACTATACCAGGGTGCTCCAACCACATCCAGCCTGGCCTGGAACGCTCCCAGGGATCCAGAGGCAGCCACAGCTTCTCTGGGGACCCTGTGCCAGGGCTTCCCCACCCTCACAGGGAAGGATTTCTTCCCAATATCCCATCTAACCCCACCCTTCAGCAGTGGGAAGCCATTCCATCTTTTCCTGTCACCCTCAGGCTCTGGAATGGACTTTAAAGTCTCCCTGTCACCTTCTCCAGCTGAACACCCCCAGCTCTCCCAGCCTGGATCCAGAGCCAAGGGGCTTCAACCCTTGGAGAATCTTTGTGGCCTCCTCTTCACTCCAGCAGCTCCACATCCTCGTGATGCTGTGGGCCCCGGAGCTGGAGCAGCTCTGCAGGTGGGCACAAGAGAGGGGGACAAAAATCACCTGAGGGGACAGGGGTGGCAGCACCGGTACCAGGCTTTGTCTGTAACTGCAGCCAGCAGTGACCCAGCACTGGGTCCGTCACAGGGCAGCTGCAGCACTCACCGCTCCCACCTCGCTCCCAGGCACGCTGCTCAGCCAGGCAGAAATCACACTGGAATAAAGAATTACCCTGCCTCAATCCATTTGTCTCTGAGGCATATCGTGTGGAGGGGAGGAGGGTGGTGAAAGATGTCTGCAGACATGATTTTTTTGTTAATTAAGCTGTGCACATTCCAGCTCTCGCTGACGGCAAAGGGAGCACCCGCGGCCTCACCTGCGAGCTGCAGGAACCTGCCCAGGCAATCATTTGGCCATCCCACGAATAGATGTGTTCTGGCAGGCAGGCACAGCTGGGCTGTAGTTCACTGACTTGGCTGCTCTCCCCCTTCTTTCCTGTGGGCATTTTACAAGTGTTAAGTTAGTGGTTTCTTTGCCCTGGCTCAAAACTGAGTCTGCTTGTCCATGACAGCCTCGTGTCAGGTCAGGATGGAGAGGGATCACCAAGAGCAAGGGAGACAGCAGCCAGGCTCAACCTTGTGACCAACCCTCTGCTGATTGGGAAGGAACCACTAGGATTTTGATAGGATTGCTTGGGAGAGCTGTTTTTTTAAAGACAAAACCAGTTCAGCACTCAAGAAGGTCTCCATGCTAAATGACATCTCGCCTGCTCTGTTACACAGCTCTGGACTGGATCAGAAGAGTTTTAAAATAAAGATTACTAGGTCAGTCAACAAGAAATTAATACAAAGGTAAGAGGAAAAGACCTGTATTAAATTCTCTACATTAGATCTAGGCTAAGGATGCAGCAATTTTATGGTCTGGTTGCTGCTTTCCCCCACCACAACACACACAGTTAAAGTAAACACAAAACCAGGCCTTGTTCATTTTACAAAAATAGCTCTTATGAGATTTAATGCCTGTCTCCATTTTACAGATGTTCCAGACAAAAATCAACCTCCATATTTTATATATAAGAACAGAACTTGTGACAAGCTGGAACATCCTCTCTGAGCTTGAGTGAGTGTAGAAGGTCACCTGGGTAAAACCTGCCTTTAGCTTGTTCAAAATATCTGTGGTAACGTCAAGTGTTCCCAATAATGATCCAGAAAAACAACAACAAAAAAAGACATAAACCCCAGACTTCACAACAGAAACAGTGATTCCTTACAGTACAGATAAGGAATATCTGGTTAGGTAATTAAAAAATGCACCAATGTTTTCATGAACTATTAAGCAAAAATGGCTACTATAGAGTTATATAAGGGAGCACCTACAGGTTGAATCTCTTCTGCTTAACTTAATTAGGAAGCTAAAAAAGACAGAAGAGAACCTTATCCTGGCGAGGTTATCTTCATTACCTGGAAGTTCTGCAACCACAGGCAAAACAAGGCGAGTATTTCCCCCTCTGAGAGGCAAGCAGGCTGCATTTTGAGATTTCCTATTTTACAATTTGGCCTCCCAGACAAGATTTCCAAAGCAAATGCTAGAACCGTCTCAAGTTAAGATATAAATAAATAAAGAGGAGTGACAGGACTCCCATGGGATATCCTGACTTATGCTACAGCAGAAAATAGTCTCTTAAATCTGAGCACGAAGTGGTTTGAAATAATTTACATGTGATCCATACCCTGTGACGTGCCTCTTATTTTTGGTTCTTGTTCTCTCAGGCATTTAGGAGATTTATGTGGGATTTCAGTGAGATTAACCATATGCACTCCCAGGAGTTCTGGATGTTGTCACAGGCCTGCCAAGGAATCTAAAGGTGTGGCCTGCTACCATACCACGATGCTTAATGAGGACAGGATGGGATTTCAATTAATTTATCTGATTCTTTGAGCGTTGCTGTGTTTAGTCTTGAGTGTGCACGTCTAGACTGAGAGCCGAGTTCCAGGAGAGACAGCAGCACTGTGGATTAGCACTTATTAGTCCAGTCTCACAGCAAGTAGAAAAGACTCAAGTCACTCTTCAAGTTGGTTTGAGGACCAGGAGAATAGTGATGAAGCCTCACTATCCACCTAAAGCACATGCTGCAGGCTCAGCAGAGGTAACCAGGGTTCCCTGCCCTTCTCTGAAGGCAGCAGGGGAGGTTGGGCACCCTTTAATTCCGGGACTCTGAGGATGTTGGGCTGCGAACGGTCGACATCAGGTGGGACTTGTAGGTCTTGCTCAGGCCGGTCATCCAGAATTTGAGAAGTTTGACATTGTCCTCCTCTGCAGCTCCCAGGATGCTCAGCAGTTTTTGGGTATCCTCCTTGGGTCTGCTGTCCACTTTAGTGAATTTAAAGAGGACTTTCACTTTACTGCAGGAACAAGAGATTCGTGTCATTAGCAAATGGACTCACACACCATCAAACAGGCAACAAGGAGGAACTGGAGCTTCTCTTGGCACCTACTGCAACTAAATCTTAATAGAAGCCTCAACCAGTGTTTTATTGAAAGTATGCTCATGCTTTGATGAGGGAGGGTGATAAGTTAGGGAGATAACTCATTTTCAGTAATCATGGGCATATTTCTAGTTTGGTTTTTCCATTCTAGTGGAAAGTAGAACAATTAATTGTGACAACTTGGGAGACACATCCAGTGCCCATCTGCCTTCAGGTAAATTCACAGAGTCATGGTGTTCCATGAATTATTTCACATGACTGACTGGTCTTCCTTTACAGCTACCTGCACCTCTGAAATGCAGTGCCTGAAGGCAGAACCCAGGCATGTGTTTGGGTGTTACCTGTGCTGGGGTACAGCCACACTGACAGCAGAGAGGGATTTGCATATTTAATCCTCCTAACCAAGGTGAGGCAGACAGGTGTTGTCATGCAGGTAACCTACAGATGTGTCAACTGAGGCATAAAGGTTAAGAACTGCTGAAAGCCAAAAAGAGAGTTAGGACTAGAGCTGAAAATTCTTAACTCCTGACTTAATTTGTTCCTGTAAATCCAACTACTGCTGAACTGCAGTGACTAAAGTGTGTCCTGCACTCTGCTGTTACTGTTCCAGGAACAGCACCAAAGCTGCTCCTCTGAAAGCAAGGCAGCTGTACTTACTTCATCCACTCCTCCTTCAGGCAAACAAGGCACTGATCCACAACATCCACAGAGAGGTTCTGGTTGGTCAGGGCAGCTTCGATCTTGTTCAAGATTGTTGGGCCAACTGCAGGAGCAGAAAAAGGGGGAAAGGGTGAGAAAGAGGGCACACAAGCCCTGCTAGGCTACTGCTTACACCTTTACTACTAATAATTGTTAAATGTATCCCCCAGTGGCCTGCTGGGATTTCATTTCCATGGAAGAGGAGCTAAAGATCATCCCATTAGAAAAACATCTGATCCAAAAAGCAACATGGAATTTAGTGAAGGGCCCTGGGACACCCAAACAGGTTCAGGGGCCTTTGTTTTTCCTTCAGACCCACACTGAAATTCCTGCTTAGCTTTTGTTGCCCTTATCAAAAGATCATTAAAAACACAAGGTTATAAAAAAACCTTCATCCTTCTTTGAACAATATACAAACATACATATAAGAATATAAAACCTCAACTTATACTTGATTTAATGTTCCTCTTGTTAAGGGCAGTCCCAGGATACTTAGTGAAAAAATAAACTAGCAACCAACCCAAGGCATTCCTGGACCACTTTTTGGAAGTCCCTAAGAGACTTTTTTTCCCAGCAGTCCATGGCCTAGGAAGTTTGATGCTGTGGTGGAGAAAAGAACTTCCAGTGACTATTTTTGTCCAGATGTTTCTGGACATGCATCTGACTGGATGGAAAATAAACTGGTGTATTTATACATGTGGGATCAACAACAGGAAGAGCACTATGGAGAGAGCAGGTCTCTGCTTTGCATCTCTGTCTTCAGGGACAGAGAGGAAGGATAAGACATCTGCCATGTCTTTTGAGACACTCAGTGAGGCCAATTCATCTAAATTAAGACTTCCCAGAAAAGACAAGGCTGATGGACCTGACTCCAATCACCTCTAGGTGCAAGTGTTCAACTGCTGGAAGGAAATAGGTAAAATTCAGTAAAAAAGTCTGGGTATTTCCCTATCAGTCATATTTGGCTACCAAGTGGAACATGGAAAATGAGTGATGTCATGGTCCTTACAAGCTAGTCTTACTCAAAATAAACATACAAGTATTTCAGGATTGAACGTGTTCACTGCGGGTTACAGAATTTCCCTATAAATTTTCTTATACCAGTGTTACAAAATCCATTTCTCATTTAAGAAAATTAATAGGCAAAATATTGATCTGGTAGAGAAAATCTTTTACAATTGAACAATCTGTGGTGAACCTCACCTCAAACAGCTAAACCCCAGCTGAATATTGACCTGCCTTCTACTCAAACCTTCTGAAGGGCCCATACACGAAAACCAGTTAAAGATCAAGATGCTCTCTGAATCTCAGGGACAGAGGTTCTTTCTGCATCCAAATCACCCACCTCGATCTGCTGCAACAGGGCTCCCACTGGTGACAACAAACTCGTACTTGTTGAGGGACTGCTCATCATCAAACAGGGTCGGGTAGAGGCTGGAGCGGGTGGCAGTGCGGACTTCCACAAGGACTGCAAACTCTGGAGCAACAAGAGCCCAAAAGAGCATGAGCTGTGCTAGCCCAGATTCCAAAACACAGCTACACACCTTGCTATGGTCAGTGCCTAGAGAAGGTGTCACATCTTCCAGTCACTGACCAGGCAAAGACACAGGGAAAACAAAATGAAGTGGTTCGGGTTTTATTTAACGCAGCCAATAGCTATTAAAAAAAATAAAATGAAATCTAGTGTCTTTTTACATGACATGACAGGGAGGGGAGAGGGCTGTGCAGCAGGTTCTTACCAGAGCTCAGGATGTGGGGAGGGACGTGCACGTGTGGGCTCAGCCCCAGGAAGTTGCAGCGATAGGCCTCCTCGTACTGCTCGCTGTAGGGGATGATCCGCACGCACCCCACGGGCAGCATCGTCTGCAGGGGGAGGAAACCAGCCAAGAGAAACTCTGGCTTAAACAGCTAAGTACAGTCCTCTCCCTGACTTCCAGGGCTAACCAAGAGCTGGAGCACTGCTTGGGCAGTTGCTCCTGATTTGGGGGATCAAAGTAACCTACTCAGCTTGAGAGCCCCTCAAGTTCTGCTGAGGACAAGCAAGATATCCAAAGGTTGAGGGGATTTTGTTTTGTCCATGTTTTTTGGGTTTTTTTTTTTGGTTGCTGTTTTTTTTCAAAACCACATAATTTAGAACACACTTTTCACAAGACTACATGTCAGGGGCAGATCATTGTAAGGGCTGGAGTAGTAGAGACATATATGTAAAAATATGCAGCCAAGAAACAAAGGAAAAGGTTTCTACCCGTAGGACATCAAAGGCAGACTGGACAAGATCCATATCCCGAGCTTTCCAGATGACCTGGTTCCCCATCAGAACATGCCAAGCCAGCATTCGGAATGCTGATGCCCCAAGAACCTGGGAAAAAAAAAATCCCCAAATTGGTTATGAAAATGAGTGAAATGTCTAGTTTGACATATTAAAAACATGAGTGACAGGTAGGAAAATGGCTAGACATGAACAGCAGGAATGGACATGGAAATCTAGCACATGAACCTTGGGCACATGAACCTTCCCCCTCAGCCAGGTCACTGGGAGCACAGGAGAGAAGCAAGATCCATACAGAATAATTTATTCTATTTGTAAATTGTTTTTCCCTCTGAAACACTTTTTTAAAAAAAAGCAATTATTACTTGGCTTTGAAGATGCTGCACAATCTCTGTATTAAATTATTGTCACTGTTCTTGGGAAGAAGAGAAGTGCAGAATTTGAGAGAAATCATCTGACCCCACCCCACATGACTGATGATCACCAGAGGCCCACGTGAGGAAGGGAGTGTGCCCAGAGCTGCAGTTCACATCATGTTCCTGGCTGGGCAGGCACAGCACCAGGGAATGTGCAGACTGCAGGAAATAAATGTATCTTAAAAAAAAAAAATTATGAGGAGAAAAGAGCTTGTGAACTCTGCAGCCTTTCTTACCTGTCTCATGTGCCTGAGAGAGCGAAAGACAGACAACCTCCTGTGAGCTACGTTCCAGCTGCTGCAATCTGGCATCAGAGAGGGTTCAGGGGAGCTTTTGGACAGCTCCTGCCCTTCCACAACATCTGGCTGGGAAGAAGGCTTCCCTTCTTCCTCAGAACCATCCCAGCCTTCTGACTCTTCTTTCAGATCTAGCAAAGAAANTACTAGAATAAAAAAAAAAAAAAAAAAAAAAAAAAAAAACCAAAAAAAAACCAAAAAAAAAAAAAAGGCAGATTGGTCATAAAAATTGCTGCTCTCTAGGAATGGAAACTGGAAAGTGCTCACGTGCTGCAGCCATGTGATTTTGGGTGTATGTGGGAAGAGAGAGCTCTGAACACAGTAACTGAAAGTACTGACAGCAGCAGAGACACACCTAGGTGTTAATTCAGATAAAAAATAACTACTGAAGAGTGAAGAGGGAATCTTCATCTTTCAGAACAGAAAGTCCCATTTTTTTGATCAGCTATGTTCTCTATTCTTCTTTTAAAGGTTATGGACAAAGCTTTGTAGATTCTAGTCTACACGGTTAATAAAATAATTCAATGCAGGAAAAAAAATCCAAACTATGATCCTTTACTTTTAGAAAGTTTGTAGAAAAAGAAGCAAGAAATCCTTATGTTGTGACTGCAAATCCTTCTGGCCATAGAAATTCACTGGGAGGGCCAGCCCAGCCACAGAGAACAATAATCTTGATGATGCAACAGTGCTACTCAAGTGACCAACACCACGTGCAGAGAGCCCTTGAGGTGCCTGGGTTTGACATTCCTGCCAGAGCCATCTCCAGATGGGAAAGTCCATCAGCTGCTGCAGAGACTACCAGGAAGGTAAAGCTGATGAGCAGCGGCTGTGCTTGAGATGCTGGTCAAAGGACTCAGTGTTTCATCATCTAAAGCATTCTCAGAGGGTCTTGGCATCTCTGGAAACCTCTGTCTCACCTGCAAGTTTTTCCATCTGAACAAGGGTGTCTTCTGTGGGCGCTCCCTCCAGAAGCTTCTCTGTAAGCCGGCTACCACAAGCCTTCAGAAGCCTGGAGACATTGAAAGGAAGAGAAGCAGAGTCATGCAGCTTGCCAGGTGCAAAAATCCAGTAAGAAACTTCATGTCATGATGTCAAACAAAACATCCAACCACTAACCACTTGGTGCTACCTTCCAGCACATCTCTGTACTTTCCTCGTGTGGGACTATCAGCTCATTTTATAATCCCAGATCCCAGCATTCTGCAATTTCTTTGTGCAACATGCTTATCCCCCATCCAAATCACATGCCAGTGTTGCAACCCTCCTGTGGCATCTTTCCAGGGAAGTTTAATGAGCCAGTCAAGCACTGGAGCAACTGGACTCTCTCAGAGCCCAATGGCTGCACCTCCCACGCTGCTGATCCCAGCACAGGGGCACTCCCAGGTGAACCACCACGGTCTGTCACGTGTGAATTCGAGGTGCAACACACTGGGGATAGCAGCATCTTTTATTCCCTTCTTCCA
This sequence comes from Aegithalos caudatus, assembly GCA_013389925.1. NCBI lineage: Eukaryota > Metazoa > Chordata > Aves > Passeriformes > Aegithalidae > Aegithalos > Aegithalos caudatus. The sequence goes on from WEIU01008367.1 coordinate 93,102, forward strand.
CACTGCAAAACCTTTCCATCTGCATAACCATGGCTTCTATTAGCTGCCACATTAGTTTTACTTTATAGAAAAAAGACTTTTTTTTTTTTTTGTCCTAAAGACAATCAGTGTTGGCTCCTTCCTATTCAAACGCTACTTAGCAAAGTGTAAGTACTACCTAAAAAAAAAAAATACCCAAACACTGAAATCACATTCCCACACTTTGAGGACATGGCAGTACCCTCCTGAGGAAGGAGCTGCCCAAGCTGAGAACAGCAGTGCCTTACCAGGCAAAGGAGGTGTGCAGGCAGGCCCAGAGGTTCTCGTCATTGGTCAGGGATGTCAGGGAGCGGGCGGCATTCCCGTTGCGCTGGTGCAGGAAGGGGGTGAAGGCCGTGTTCATGCGCTGGGCACGCTGGGGGCACCCAAACTGCTCTGCTTCAAACACCTGCACACAGCAAGGGCACTGTCACAGGCTGGAGGGGATTCAGTGTTTGCACAGAGCTCAGGTAAAAAAAAACCGCAACGAAAAGAGCGAAGGTGTCACACGCACTCATCCAATCATGGGAAAACAGAGGGAAGGGACATCTTATTTGCAGATGGACTAAAGCTATCACTTGTGCTCCAAAATCATTGTCCTTCCCAGATTTACTTACATTTGTAACAAAGCTGTTGTCTATGAGGCCTGTGAAAAGCATGGAGTGTTTCAAATGACAAAAACACTCTGTTCCTCCCCTCCTACATCCCCAGACACGGAATCCTGGAGTGGTTTGGGTTGGAAAGATCAACTTGTTCCAACCCCCCTGCCACCTTCCATGAGACCAGGATGCTCCAGGCCCTGTCCAACCTGGCTGTGAGCACTTCCAGGGATGGGGATACACACCATCCTCCTGGGCCTTGTGTCAATCTTAATGACCACCCTGGCATGAGCTGGATCAGCTTTTTGACTCAGCTGTCAATTAGGGATCATGATGAAGACACTGATGTTGAGTCACAGGGACTCTGTGCACTGACCCACCTTCAGTGCTTTGCCCTGGAGCTCATCAATGATGCCTCTGATTTTTCCCAGCAAGAAAGGCCAGGAGTTGATGAGGTAAATCCGGTCCATCATGATGGTGATGATGCTGTACCAGCGCTGGAAACCTCGGGCCAGGCTGTCTTTGATAAAGAAGGTGTGGCTGAACACAAAACCATGCTGTTCATCTCCAAAAAAAATAGGGCCTTCACGTCCTGGGCAGACCTGAAGGGAAGGGACACACACCAGTCATTAAACACATCACAGAGTAACCAACTAAACAGGTTCCTGCATGTTAACACCTACTTGGTGAATAAATTAAGTCTTTTTACACTGCTATCCCAAAAGTGTGGTCAAACAGCCCTCCAGAGCTATCCTACAAACACTCCAAATCCTTCAATTTAACTGTGTTTTAAGAATTCAGCTCCATTCAGCTACAATACTGAGAATCCAGAAGGAATTTTGCTGATCCTGACACACAAATGCTCATTAATCTGTAAGATTTTTCCTTCATTTCTGTTAGAGGATGGACATGAATAGTCTAAAAAGGGGACTCAATGCCACATTCAGAGGTTTTTACAAAAGACAGGTTATCTAACAATGAAAAATAATAAGCACAAGGAACAAAAGCAAGAAGGGGATATTTTTGGCCTCACAAGGTGAGAGGAAGGAACCCTTGAGATCACCAAAGATCAAGCTTAAAAAATACCACCACTCCTGGAAAAAAAACACCACAGACTTCTGTGCCTGTCTTGTTACCTGGTTCCCTCCATGTTTCAGTCTGCACAGAGCAGCCAGGATCAGCAATGGAATATCTTGGAACTGAAGTGACCCAGGGGCAATAAACAGCATTTCCCTGTCCTCCAAGGCAGGTACCTCACAGCTGAGGCTGCGGACGCAGGCCTGGCGCACGATGCTGAACAGCTGGGGGTGGTTTGGGTGCTGGTGGCTGACGTATTTGATGGAGGTTTCTTTGTCGTGGCTGACGTAGCCCGGGTGTCCTCCTGCAAGAGAGCGGCAGCCCTGAGGGCAGAAAGAGCAAATCCAGCCATAAGTGAGCGTGGAGATATCCCAGGTTTCCAAAGAGCTCTGAGTGTTCACTCCAAAGCACCATGAAATGTTATTTACACACACGGACAGGAACGCAAAACTCAGAAGGCAAGGAAGGTGAGTCAGGGTCAGGATTTGAACTCAGCTCCTCACACAAAACTCTGACATACTTCCTCTGTTCTTGTGCTCATTTTCTGCTATTTAATTTCACTGTGAACTTGGTGCTGGCTCTACAGCTGGTAAAGTTCAGTTAAAGCAGCTGTGAAACCAACTGGCCAAACAAAACTGGCCACAACTGAGGGGAAAGTAAATAATAAATATGTCAGAGGAAGTGCTGATAGAAGACAAGCATGAGGATCATAGAATCATGGAATGGTTTGGGTTGGAAGGGACCTTAAAGATCACCTCATTCCATGCCCTGCTATGGGCAGGGCCACCTTCCACTATTCCAAGTTGCTCCAAGCCTGGCCTTGGATACTTCCAGGATCCAGGGGCAGCCACAGCTTCCCTGGGCAACCTGTGCCACGGCCTCACCACCCTGACAGGGAACAATTTCTTTAGAATATCTAACCTAAATTTCTCCTCTTTCAGTTTCAACACACTACTCCTTGTCCTAACGCTGCAGTTCCTGACGAAGAGTCCCTCTCTGGATTCCCTGAAGGCCCCTACAGACACTGGAAGGCTGCTGAGAGGTCTCCACACAAACTTCTGTTCTCTAGGCTGAACAGCCCTGAATGACTAAGAATATACATTTTCCCCATAGTTTTAGTTTTTTTGTACACTTTTTTGTTTCCTAACCAATACTGCTCTTAAAGTTACATTAATAAATTATCTGACCTAATCTAACAAAGTAAACGCTCTTAGAGGATGAGGAGGAAAGCATTTCTCAGCCACAAGAGACTCATAGATCACAGAGCTTAAAGAGACTTCAAGGTCCTGTCAAGGTGTATGTATTCAACAACATGGATTATTCAGATTAGAGTTAGGGCTATCTTGCAGTTTATGAGGACTTGGAGATCTTTTGGCACTCACACATACAAAACAAGTGCCGCTCACATTTTTATTTGTCTCTAAACAACTGAGTTTGCATCAGAGAATCCCAAAGCCCTTTAGCCCGAGCCAAGGACAGCGATGCCCACACACAGATTTTCACACTTGCCTCACACATGTCTGATTTCTTCGGCCCTGGGCTGCTGGAGTCGGCGCTGGCCCCTTCGGCCGGGCTGTGGGAGCGGATCCTGCTGCTCATCTGAATCCCGCCTTCCTCCTCTTCCGCCTGCTCATTCTGCCCGGAGATGTCCCCGCTGCCGGCGCCCTGCGGGAGCGGCGAGTGCAGCACCTCGGTGCAGAACAGGGTGCGAGGGCCGTGGAGCTCACAGAAATGGCACAGGGCAACGATAGCGTTCATAGTGAGGGCTCAGCACACCCGCCAGGCCTCCTGCAGCCGGGGCAGAGCACACGGTCAGCACACGGGACAGCACGGCATCCCTCAGCCCTCGCTGGGGCCAGTCCTGCCTGCATCCCACCGGGAGCAGCTGGACTTAAGCTCAGCCTGAGCCTGAGACCTCCAAGACCATTGAGTCCAACCCGTGAGCGATCCCCGCCTTGTCACCCAGACCAGAGCACTGAGTGCCATGTTCAGCCTTTCCCTTAACACATCCAGGGATGGTGACTCCAACACCTCCCTGGGCATTCCACTGATCCAGGACCAACCTGTTTGCTGATGGGATGGCCTTGAGCAACCCAACCTGCCATGCCCAGATCCTGGACACTGAGCATGGGCATCTCAGGCCCCACAGGGGTGTATGGGGCTGGACCTATCCCTCATGGCCAGATACCTCCAGTCTTACAGGGAGAGGTTCAGGAGATTCCAGAATGGTTTGGGTTGAGGGGACCTAGAAAATATCCAGTACAACCTCCTGCCATGGGCACAGACACGTTCCACCAGACCAGGTTGCTCCCAAGCTCCATCCAACCTGGGGCTGATCACTTCCAGGGATGGGGCAGCCACAGGTTCTCTGGACAACCTGTGCTAGGGCCTCAGCATCCTCACAGGGTAAACTTCTTGCCAATATCCTATCTAACCCTGCTGTCAGTTTGAAGCCGTTCTCCCTTCTCCTGTCACTCCAGACCCCTGTAAATAGTCTTGTCCCATGTTCCCTTTAAGTTCCATTTAGGTACTGGAAGGCCACAATTAGGTCACACCGAAGCCTCCTCCTTTCTAGGCTGAACAATACCAATTGTTCCAGCCTTTCCTCAAAAGACATGTGCTCCTCCCCTCTGATCAACCTGGTGGCCTCCTCTGGATCAAGGCTGAAGTCGCACAGACCAGACGCAAGTGCCCGGAGCCTCAGGCCGGAACGGGCCGGCCCTGCTGAACGCCCACGGACCCGAACGCCTCAGGCCCTGCCGGACCTGGGCCGACCTGTCACGCCGAGCCCAGTGTCCGGTTCCCCGTGCCCGGTCACCCCCGGCCCAGCCCCGGTTTCCCGTGCCCAGAGCCCCCGCTCACCGCGGCTGCCCCGGCCCGTCCCGTGTCCGCGGGCGCCTGACACCGACTGACCCACGGCCCGTACCACCCCCACCGCCAGCTGGGGGGGAAACAAGGCAAACAGCTCCCCACACGCGCGCCCGCTGCTGCCGCGGAGAAGCAAGGAAAATGGAGAACAAGATAG
>WEIU01008367.1:97942-112686 GCA_013389925.1 Aegithalos caudatus
CCGCCCTGTCCACAGGGGCCGGGCGGAGCCATTACCTCGAGGGAGGGGGAACATGAGGAGGTCTGGAAGGCGCCTCCTCCCCTCCCGCCCTACACCTGTCCCGCTGTCACGGCGCAGAGAGGGAACACTGGTTCCCGATCACCGGGAACACGAGAAGAGACCGGCGATAGCCAACGACCCGCGGGTGCCACACCNCGGGGGGACCTGGGGTGGCCGCGGGCGGAGCCCCCGCAGGAACCGGGAGCGGGACGAGGCTGGGGTCCGGCTGTGCCGCATTAACGAGCTTCGCCCTCCGCCGCTGCAGAGCCCCTTCCCCGCGCTTCCCCTCGCCTCACGGCGGTGCCGTGGCTCGGCGCGACTTCTCCATTGGAGGCTCAGCACCCACCGTCTGTCTTAATTCCTTCAAGTGCTTAGAATGTAAGATTATGGCAGATGAAGGTTTCGAAGTATTGTCGTTTCCCGATTTATAAAGCATCTCTACAGAGGTGTTTACACAGGTGCAGGCCGGGAAGGGCAGGGGAGCAAACGCCCAAGTTAAACCTGTTCAGGTTCTTCATTTCCATTAAACTAATCCTGTTTCTCTTCAGGGTATCAAGTTTGAGTATTAAAGGATTATTTACCTCTAGAAATCTATGACAGAAAGTTAAACCAAATTCCATGTGAACTATTAAGCTTCAAAATAATAAAGTACCGGATTCCTCCCTGCCCTTTGGAGTCACCTCTTACTGAGTTTTAAATACCTAAATCTGAACAAAAGTAGTAAGTTTTCAAGAAGATAACAGCATAGATAATTCAACTGAGTAAAATTTATACTTAAATCCCAAGAAATAGCAGCTATTGCTGATACAAGATACACCTCTGGATCCAAGCACATACGGACTAATAATTGTCTCTAATTAAAACAAAAGGCAGATGGTCAAGATGGATTATTACAGAAACACAGAGCTCAGACACGAATCCCAGAATGGTTCGGGTTGGAAGGACCTTATGGATCTTCCCTTTCCAACCCCCTGCCGTGGGCAGGGCCATCCACTAGACCAGGTTGCTCTGAACAAAAATGTTCCATCCAAAATCCCAAAGCCCACCTCAGACAAGGACCTGCAGCAGCACTTCTCAAGAAAGACACTAAAGAAATATTATTTCTACTCTGAATTGCTCAGGAGAGCTCTGAGAAGCCACCAGCAGGGCTTGAACACCTCTGGAGCAGAGGGCACTGACACACACAACCAGCAGCCTCCCCAGTCAGCCAAAATCATCCCCTGAAAAGGAACCAGAACAAGAGACCCCCCCAAAAAAACCTAAGGAAACCCCAAACACAAAAGACCTGCAATCTCATTTAAGACAAACTAAGAACGACTCATTTGTTATCTTTATTTTCCAATAGTACATTTAAACAGCTTCTCAGGACTAACTTCCCGGGCCAGCCTGGCCACGTGGAGAACATTTCCTAGGTTATACAGATCGCCTATGACAACACAAACACGGGGCTGTGGCTGTGCTGTGGGACACACAGGGAAGTTGTGGAGAAGGAGGCAGCTGGAGGTCACGCACTGGGGCTCCTCAGTGGCACAAAAACAGGAGTGGGGGTTGTACACAAACAGCTTCCAACCATTCCTTCTCAGAAACATTTCAAAACCTCACAGTGACTGGCCTAGAGACCCCTCCTGTGGCTATGAACTGCAGCTGCACATCTAACGCTGCCTTCAGAAGTGCATTTTGTGTCTTTGCTAATTAAAATGCATCAAAATCGGAGTCAGATATCAAAGCATGCACTCAGTATTCCCTGCACACATCTTGTGACCGTGCACAATGGGAAGAAACAGCCACGGGACCTCTGAGAGTCCAAGCTGGGAGCAGCGCAGCACGCAGTGTTCCTAGATTTGAGCAAAACTCCTTCTGCAGTAAATACAAATTAAAACCAGAAAGCCCAAGTGTTCTCGAAGCCTCTCAGCTGACCACAGGCCAGGCAATTAGTTCCAAGACTTGGAAGGAGCTGCTTCATTAAAAATCTGACTTAATATCAGCGCTATCTCAAGACATGCAGATGCCAGACCATGTGTGTTTATCAAACTAGGACTTAAAAGCCCTTCCCTGGAGCACTTTTGGTGAATGCTTTATCTACTGATTCTACAGGTGGGACCTGACTTTGAATTTCTAACAGAATTCAGACATTAACAGCACAACTACGCACGCCAGAAAAGGAACCTCAGCAGTTCTCTAACTTTAAAAGCATTTGCCCTCTTAGAAATCAGATATATAATGGAATATATCACTTGAAAATATTACACAGCTATTTTACCATCCTTTTGATGTGAGCATGGATTTATCTACTTTAGGCAAGAAAAAAGAGAAAAATCTAGAGCTATTTGCCAGCTGCATAGATTACTTTGCTTCTAATTCCACAGCTGGAAAACCATCCTGTAGCTCTCGGCAGGTAAATCCACGCTCACTAATAGGAACTAGTAGTGTAGAAATGGACATTCCTGTTTTTTTTCCAGCTCCATGACAGCATCCTGAATACATTCTCCCCTGGCAAGGGAGCCACTGGCAAGGAGAGTTGAGCCAGGCACATTTCTGGATGGGTGAGGTTGGGGGTCAGTGGTTTGCAGTCCCTTTTGTGAGTGCCACACGTGGTAGTAACAAACCACCCTGGTTCTGGGCTCGAGCACAGCATCACTAATTATTCATTTAACAATTCCATGGAACCAAAGGGGGAAATGGTGTATGTTCAGCATGAAAATCACTGCAGGGTTAATTAGGATAAAAACCTTCAGAATCATAGATCTCTTCTATTTACAACACTCATAAGGCAAGTTATGAAAAACCCCAAGATTTTGCTTAAAGATCAGACATAGAAGTTGTCCCAATGGAATTCTCTCTGGCAGGAAGTGATGAGCTGCTCACACTATGGACCTCCACTATGTTCAACACTAAACTGCTATCTTATACTTTCAAAAACATCATTTACAAGCTGGAACACCTCTCTTCCCCAGAAAGCAGCACCCTGCTGTCACAGAGGCTCTGCTGGGCTTGTGACACCTGTTTTAAGAGAAAACCCCAACACTTCTGTATCAGCACTGGAAGCACAAATGGAATATTTTCAACCACAGGTGACCTCAATACATACAAACTTCACATAGCAAGAGCCAGGAATGCTCAGCTCCCACCTGGAAACAAGCTGGCAGGGTAGCAGGAGCAAGCAGCACCTGGTCAGGTGTTTCAGTAGGAAGCAGTGGCTGCTGAGCTTCTATTTTTCTGACTTGATGACAGGTTTCTTTCTGCCTGACAGGAAGGTGTTTGAACAGTGAGAATCTTCAGAGACATGAGAACGACAGAAAATTAAACAGCCTGCTGATTTAAGGGGTGAAGCACTTTAAAGAATCCAGTAAGAATGTTCTAAAAATAGTAATTAAAAACCAGGTACCATTCCAACACATTATATCCAAATAAAATCCTGCATTTTGAGAGCTGTAAAGAATTCTATTTATGTTTCCACCAAAGAAACTCGATCAGCCTGTTGAATGCCTTTATGCCAGTTGCACAGGAACAAACATTTAAATTTCTTTCAGTACAAACAACTTCCTATCTAGAATCCTCCAGAACATCAATGTTTTCCAAATATCCTTTTGTTTAGGTCTAATAAGTTTCATCTAAGAGCAAATAATATTAGCAGATATTTTGTACCAGAAACTTAAAATCATAAACAGCTGTCATGGATGTTTTCCATATATGATTCCTACTTTGCAGCAAACTTCCTTACAAGGATATGTTGATATCCTCATCCTTTTGGGAAGAACAGTTCTTATTTCCTCATTTAGCAGACAGCACCAGCTACTTTGGGCATATGCAAATTCTCTACATTATGATTTGCTTGAACTCCACCCCTCTGTCCCCACCACACGTACGATAAATCTGCACTTTGAGCCAACTTTAAATACAGAATAATGAACCAATAATTATCTTGTAAGTGAACCAACACTAGTTTGTATTCTTCCCTGAATAACACTTTTTTTTTCTTTGCAGAATAGAAGGACTGCTACAGAAACACGGCAACATTCAAACCCTTTAAAACAAAAGGTAGATTATTTAATGCATTAACAATGTTAATCTGAAGATAAATAAATCCACAACAGACTTTCAAGTTTCTTTTGAGATTTCCTTTTTCTTTGCAGAGAATATTTCTGGTATTATACAGTACTGAGAGGGTGTTCTTTTATTTTCTTAATGTCCAGGTGAAAAGCAAAGCTCAGTTCTCTCTGCCCTCTTCATGGAACTCCTCAATGCCCTGTTCCAGGCGTGATTCTTTCGTAAGCTTTTACTTGAAAGCGGAGTGGTGAGCAACATTAATTTCAAGAATAACTGGATGGTTTGGTCCCTGAGTCATCTTCTTGAGAGCCCATACTCTGAAAGGGAAAGAGTTAGTTCTGTTCAGAAACAGTCTGCAGGCTTGAGAAAGACAGTTCTTTGAAGTGAACAGGCAGGAAAATAAAAGTGCCTATGAAATAACATGCACTTAATTTTCTGGTTGAAATCACTGCAGGACTAATTAGGAAAAAACACCTTCAAAAATAACAAATTATCTTTATGATGTGTCATGTTGTTTATGCACATATTAATAATGTGTAATAACAACACTGTAAATACTGACATTCAGTACAACATACTCACTGCACTGAATGAATCTCTCTTACATACTCTTACAAGACATTAAATCCATTACCTTCTGCACAAACTGAGGGTTCACAGTGATCTCTTGATCCATGGCTTTCAGTCGTTCATCAAGCTCTATACATTTCAGCATCTTAAAAATATGTATGAAATTGATTATTTTGCCCAGCTTGTATCTGATCTTCAAGACATTTCACAGCTGTGCCATGTAGAACAATTAACTTTTGCCACTACTAAAGTTCCACATCAAAATGTTCTCATCCCTCACCTCCCAAACAGAAGTGCCAGACCATTTTTTATTCATTTGATCCATGTCTTCCCAACAACCCTTTTGAAAGCCACTGATAGACAGTCCCATGAGGCTCAACCACCTTAACCTATGGGCAGGTTATTGAGAGCCAATGGAAGTCATCCCTGAAGTTTAAAACCCTAAAAACAATCTTTCTAATCCATTCAAGGACCTTCCCATCACCAACACCAAGCAGTGAGTCTCCTGAAACAGCTCAAGCTGTGCAGGACACAACAGGGAACACATTGACAGAGAGTATTACTCTAAACCCCATGAAAATACTGGGAAATAGTCAAATAGTGATTTACAGTCCTCACTCTCTATAGCTAAGTTATTACACTGGCTTCTGCCAGTAGCTCTCTGATTACAGACTAAGGTTCTTTGGTAAGAATTACAAAAGCAGAAAAATATTTACCTCCTGATCAATGTTATGAAGCATAGCTGGATTGTTATATTTTTCAGGATTATCATGGAAACAGACCATACCATCTTTCTGATTAATACTTGCAAAGATTTCACCATCTTCTATCTGAAATGACAGAGGGTTTAATAAAAGTTATCACCAAGAACAGAATTTCAGGTAACTACAACACACAGACTCTGTGGAATTGTCTTTAACTTGGTTGCTTTTATTTCCCACAGGTTCCCAAAGCCACGATTCATGCCTTATCTTACATGGAGAGCAGCTTTTTAGATTTTTTGAGAACTGTCTCAACAGCACAGCAGACTGCCAGCATTTCCTCCACCCTGAAAAAGGGCTGCTCAGGATGTGTTCTGCCAGCCCAAACACCAATTTTGGGTTAGTTTAATCAAGTCAGAGGTCTTACCATGTGGAGGACGTATTTTTCTGCTTCTTGGGGCCCCGACAGCTGCACTCGACTTGCCATGTCTTGTAATGACAATGTTAAAAATGTCTGAAATTTAGAAAGTTTTTAAGTGTTAAAGCTGGTTGTTTAATGTTTTCTTGTTGATGCTTCATGGCCTATATAACCTGACTGTGGAAGTCTGATGGGAAGGAATAAGTAGAACACACAATTATTAAAGGGCTCATGAGAGGGAGTCAGTTCTTCCTCCAGACGTTAATTTGTTACACTGAGCATGTATGGAGTCATTACTCATTCCTGCAATCTCATTTTACACCAGACAGTCCTGACCACGTCCAATCTCTTTCAACTTTTTACACAAAAAAGGTGAGTTCCACCCCTTGAACTTCCTTCAAGAGATGCATATATAAAGCTCCTTATGAGATTTTTTTGTACTGCAACAAATATCATTTGAGCTTGCAAAAAAAACCCCAATGCTTCCCCCAATCACCTTTCAGGATTAATCTGATCTCTCAGCTGAAGGAGCAAATCACTTCAGTGCTTTTGTTTTTGCTTTTATTTCAGACACTTCCAAAATCTGTCCTATTCACTCACTCTTTTCTAATCAAGTGGCCTGTAAAGTTCAGTTTTCCTATTTTTTGCATAGGGATGAAGGTCAGTGGGTTGCAGCACTCACTTTTTTGATTATCTACAAAAACCTCATGGGAAAACCCCCCTGACAGACTGAATCACCTTTTAAATAATGCATAAGCAGCCAACTGATTTGTTTTCCTTTACAGGGCATTCTAGCCTCCTTTGTTTCAGACATAAATCTGTTTTAGTAACTTCGCTTGCCACATTACTATGTTATCATTTAGCTCTAAACTGAATATATTTCAGAAATACAGTCTTAGAGGAAAACTGCTCACAGTTTCACTTACCTTGGTTAGTCTCTGAATATTCTTTTTGTAGAGAGATGACAAGCATTGCTTAACCAGCCCCATATTGTTATCTCTTGTGAAAGTTTCACTGTGTTTGTTCACCAGATTTCGAAGCTCCGAGGGTTTATTGGTTGAATAAACTTGTGCTAATTCATGGTAAGCATTGCTAAGAGGCTGCAATTAGAAAAATGAGAACCCTTCTTAAAGAACACAGTGTTCATCCAGCCTCACAAAACCTATTCAGTGCTCCAACGTTAGAAGCCATGCAGGCATTGAAATAAATTTAAGTAGCTTGGGCATTTCTCATAAAAAAGACAGGGTGCCCATACACAGCTTTATGGCAATGACAGATCCTCATTCACTAAATCTGTATACTGCAGTGTAACATTTAATAAACATCACTCAGGACTTGTGTGTGTGACAGTTTTACTTACAGCAGTGTGAAAAAACTCTCTCATCTGACCCCCTGAGTCTGAGGTAAGTATTGCCAGTGACTGCCAATCCATTGTATTTGTTCTACCCTCTGAGACATCCATCCTTGACCACATCAGGTGACAGCATCGAGAGCAGAGACTCAGAGGGACAGCAGAGACTGAGACCAGTTCATCTCAACTACCTTAAAATGAATGTTTGGAGCTTGTTTATTAAGTCTCTGAAGTTAGAAGAATTTTGGAACTCTCTGGAACTTTGGTCACAAATCAACAAACTCAGTGTTAAATAAGAACTAACTTTTATAAGTGTGTTACTTAGGATCAGTAGCAGTTTTTTCTCCCACCCTACATCTCCTAATCTGAATACTTACAGACTCCTAACTTGCAGTTCTTTCAGAAGCTTTTATTTTTTATAAAGCTGGGGTTTGGGAATAAACTGTTTAGCATTCTGTGCTTCAATCAGATGAAGTTACTGGTCAAATCTTTTCATAATGACACTGCAGCTTGAAAGCCAATTGAAATCTGAGTATTTTTAAAATTCTAACATATAAAGAATATGCAGTATCAGTGAAAGGAATATTGATTAGTAATTCAACACTGAAGTTTTCCCAAATTTTAAAAACCTGCATCACTGACATCATACAATCTTAAAATGGTTTGGGTTGGAAGGGATCTTCAAGTTCATCTCACTCCAAACCCCTGCTATGGACAGGGACACCTTCCACTGTTACACATATAAAAATTCAGATTTATTGATCTATTATTTAGATGCACTTGCAATACTTACCTTAATGAATCTACCAACTATCTGGGAAGTGTATTTTGGTAGCTGCTGAACTTTACCAAGTAGTATCAAAGAAACTAGGATATACTTTTTATATGATTCCAACATAATATGACTGACTGCCATGGCTGGAGTAGTTATTGCCTAAGCAAGAGAGAAAGAAAGGGAACAGAAATTTAGTCTGCTTATTGGTAGATCCTGGCAGCTACTGCATGAGCAAAAAACTCAATTTCAAGCTGCATGCAAAAAAGATACAGTGACATATTAAATGGTCCTTTGAGCACTGAAGCTTAACTAACTTCTGTCAAAATTAATTATCCAGACATAGGCAAAAAAAAAAAGAAATTTTATACAAGCTACTCAAAACATATCACATTACAGTGGTGCCTGTCTTAAAATAGACCTGCTCAGATGGAATCAAAACTTCCTTCCTTGGAATATATCTAAAGCTGTACCAGAAATCACCTGTAGCTACTTGTGAACCTGGATTTAAAAAGACCCTCAAAGATATTTTTTAAAGCTGTTACATTATCAGAGGTCTGCAGAATATGGAAAAAGGACTTTAGTCCACTATGATACTGGAACTACTCAAGAGCTGACCCTCATTTACAAAAAAGAAAAATGCTACACCAATTTGTTTTGCACATTTCATAGAATTTCCCTCACACAATTATTTCCTTCCCAGATAAAACAAAGCCAGCAAGTATTATATCAGCCTTGAATAAGCAAAACTCCTCTCACTGAAGTAGCAAAAGTCTTAGCAAAACCACAGGACTATTTTTTAAGGACACACAACTGTGTGTCAGCCCATGACCTGTTTCTGTGCTGCAGTTTTAAGCAGGCAGCTGAAAAATATTTATAGTGAGATAAATTTAACATCACCCTTTGAGCTGCACAGCTTTATGGTGCAATGAGGCTGGGAGACTTTCTTAAAGGAAAACACCTCCAAAGACAGTTTTGCTTGTACCAGTTCAAAGGTATTGTGATTTCCCAGCACTGTCACACATCGACTTTTGCCTTTCCAGACATCACACTTCAGATTTATGATTTCATTTCAAGTTACCTGTTCATAAAAGTAGAGTGCTCTTTCAAAGTTCTTTAGCCCAGTGTATATCATCCCACCATAGTAGTAGTAACATAAAAAGTGCTTCGCATCATATGCCCCATTCTCTTTACAAATATCCATCATGTCCACATCTAGATACGGGAGGGCAGGTTTAAAGCATTTTGCTAACAAACAGAGCTACAAGAAAATAAATCAAGTTTTCATAAATTAGCCATTTCCATTCAAGTTTCCATGAGAAGGAATTGAAACTAAATTAATTAGTACTACTACTGCACAAATATCACTCTCCCACGAGTTAAAAAACAGAGCAGGTCAGTAGTGGAATAACACAGGCTGAAAATCCTTAACACAGATTATGAACTGTTATAAAATTATCTGACTCCTAAAGAAATTAAACTCCGACAAATCTGTTTGAAACTCAAGGACTGCCAGACTACTGTGCTGGCAGCACTAAATATTGCTCTGAACATTCCTGTCCAACCCTGAATCCCAGGAGCCAAGAATGAGACAGAAATACAAATCCAGGCCAAAGACACCGAGACAAACATGTCTTTTGTCAGACTTGAGCAGACAGTAGCTGGGTATTACACTGATACCACCCAAGATAAGTTCAGGGTGACCTTCAGCCCACAGAGAAGAGATGTCAAAGGACTTTCTGAAGTCATCAACAAAATCAAAGAACTAAGGACATGCACTGAATGTTTAAAATTAGTAATTAAACTGGATATCAGATTCATATTTTATTTCAGAATATTGTATTATTTACAACTGGAAAAAACTAAACCAAACAAAAATCCAGTTGAAAATCCATTCTTACACTCAAATATGTGAACATACATTTCCTTGAAGGTTTATAGGCATTTTATAAGCTTTCATTCTCACAAAAAGCCCTTCTGATCCCCTTACCTGGCAGAGATCTGCATGTATTGAGGTCAGCTGGTTTGTGTTCATCTGCATCTTGTCTATGGCTTGTCTGAGAATGCTAATTCCTCGCAGGGGCTGTCAGAAATTACATCTCTTTCAGATAATTTCTCATAGATGGCAGCACATTGGATCTTATGTTGACACTTACAAATGAAAAATAACACTAATTGACAGGTTCCATTAAGTAATAGTTAACTTGAGGTTCCCTTTTTGTAGGACATTGCAGTCTCTTGGAAAATAAAATTAACCTTGGCTATACAACTTCTCCTGATAAAGTTATCAATTCTGCTCCACAAAGCCAATCTCATCAGGAATACAGTAATCTGTATCAATAAAAAACCCTTCCTTGATTTCATGACTTCATCTGAACTCCCAACAAATACTAAAGACAAGGTTCTCACTTCACTCCACTTAGAAGCAGAGACCAAATCTGGTCTGTCTCAGGCTAGACTTCACCAAAGTGGCCTGAAAAAGTCAGGATTTTAGCAACAAAACCACTGGTCAAGTATTTTTTAATCAAGTTTCCTGCCCATTTTAAGGCATTTCATTAAAAACATGATATAACAGCAGTGAGAATAACACTGTAACTAAAATCACTGACACATCAGTGCTAATAACCCTGGCAGCTCCCTCCTCTACTCATGCACACATTGTCTTAAGAACATTCCTGGTACTACAGACCTCCTATTTAATGTGGGAGAACATGTTTTTGGGTTTTTCTCCCCCCAAAATTATCTTCCTTAGGTTTTCCTTAGAGAAATTTTACAATTTTGAGTCTGGTTCATTACCTTTCAGTAAACTTAACAACTAAAGAGCTGCAGAGAAACACTTGAGGTGAAATTAGTGGTAAATCTTTATGGAATAATAAGCTGGTAACACCCCCTTTAAGCCTTGGGTATGGAGTAGTTTATTTGTACCAGATGATACTTGCTCACCTGTTTTCTCTCCACAAGGGCATTTGTTAACTGGTGGCACAGGCCAGCAACTAAACACAGTAAAAAACAAACAAACAAAAACACCTCAGTGAAAAATCAGTATTATCAAACTATCCAAAAATACATCAAGTCTGAAATTAGGCTTAACTTACAAGTGTCTGTTGCATATCTAATGTGTTCTCCATTGCAAGTGCTGATAAAAAGCTGCACCTGTGAGAATAATGTTTCGAAGTCAGGGATGCTGGGCATAGAAAACTTCACAAACCTGAAATAAAGAAACAAAAGGTTTAGCATTTATTGTTTGGAGAGTCATAAAAAAGATTAATTTTCATTGCTAAGTCTCTGCATGTAGGTGCTTGCAAACAAATCCAAAGTGCTTATGAGACATGGCATAGGGTTCCTCCAGTAGCTGCACAACATCTGAAAATACCTTTCTATGCACAGCATAATTCTCAATTTAGTGCAAACTACAATGGCAAAGAGAATTTTCAGTATTATCAGTATTTTGTTTCAGAAGGGTAGTAGAACAAATACTACTGAATTCTGATCTTTCCCTTAAATGAGAATTTTACAACAGCAGTGGAACCTGCAGATAGTTCCCCTCAAGTCAGATACAGCCAATTTGAACTTCCAAGACTAAATATCTTTACCTTAGTTCAGCACCCCCAAAGCAACTCAAGCTTTATCTTAAACTCCAGACAGCAGCAAGAGCCTCAGTGCTGTCTGAAGACAAACAGCCAAGATCCATGATAAAAGCCTGTTTTTTACTGGAATAAAACATCTTGCTTACAGTTCATTGTATTAATGCCCTGAAAATAGTTTTAAAAACTCATTGTATATATTTTTTTGCTGAACACATATGGAAAAACACTTACAGAATCCCAAATGGTTTGGATTGGAAGGGACCTTAAAGCCCATCCAGTACCAATCCCTGTCAAGGGCAGGGACACTTTCCACCATCCCAGGCTGCTCCAAGCCCCATCCAACCTGGCCTTGGACACTTGCAGGGATCCAGGGGCAGCCACAGCTTCTCTGGCAACTTGTGCCAGTGCCAGAACAAAACACTTTGCTTGGCTGACAGTTCAGCTCATTGCCTGAAGTTTTAATATTTAATTAGAAGCAAGCAACACTTACAAGACAGCAAGAACACCTAGTGAGTGTTCCTGTACATCCAGGGCACCAAGCACTGTGTCCAGATGTGAAAGATTTTTTGCTAGCAGCTCTCCACTTTTATTGATCAGTTCACAAAGCTGGGTCATTTGCCCTGAAAAATAAAAAGCATTATTGTCAGAGCCCAGTTAGAGAACATTCATCCATTCCCACACCTCATTATAACCTGCTTTCTCACGTAACCTCAGGAAATAATAGTATCACCTCAAGTTTTAATTTTCTTTAATAAAACAGGCATTAATTTTCTACCCACCATATTTTTTTTTAATAAAACAAATACCAGAGCTTGTTCCCTGCTAGTCCTCAAGTGCTACCCAACTTTCAGGTCTGCTCATTAGCATTTCTTTGAAGTAGACATTGAAGTTACAAATGAGTACCTACAACAAAAGTATTTAAAAACCTGCCCTTTGTACAATTAAAACTACAATGTTATTCTGTATGCTGTAAGCTATGAACACAGCATGAAAAGTGACTATTTTGAGTGAGGAAGGTATGGTAAGCCCCAAAACCCTTAGAAAGAAAGCAGATCCATTCCCATGAACTGCTTTCAAACTCTTCCTCCCCCACAATTAACTGAATGAATTAAAACTACATCCTTCTGAAGCAGAGTATTGTTTCAAGCTGAGTATTGTTTCAATGTTCAATCCTTGCAGATTAGAGAGAAAAAACAAGAGGTTCTCTCACCCTTAACAAAAGTCTCCATAAAATGAGGAATAGTGCCTCCATTCAGAGAGATTTACACTACCCTCAGGTCTCTGGCCTTTTCCTTTGAGAAAGGAAAAGCAGGGAAGTTCTAGCAATGAAATGTTAGTTTTTAACTGACACAGGGATCAAAAATTCCAAATGGGGGCTAGAGCCCACAAATTTGCTTCCAAAACCATTCTCCTCCATATGAAATAAAAAAAATTAAAAAGAAAAAAAAAAGACAAAAGCATGGGAAGGAATGGGGCTTGTAAAACTCTCTGTGCTTTGATCATGGTGTCCAGGCACTGGTGTCCTCCCTATTCCAGAAATTCACCCCTTCTACAGTTCTAACACTCAGCAGTCCCCTAAAAAACCAAACCAAACCAAACCAAACCAAACCAAACTAAACCAAACCCAAACCCCAAACAGACTCTGGCAAACTGGTCTAGTGGAGGGTGCCCCTGTCCATGGCGAGGGTTGCAGAGACACCTTCAAGGTTTCTTCCAACCCAAATGGTTGGGATTCTGTGATGTATCCCTCTACCCAAACACACTTAACAACTTGTAGTCTAAGCAGAAATTCCAGTACCAAGCCCAACTAAATGTCCCTTTCTGTCACCTCCCAGCAGCCAAATGACAGAAACCACCACAAGTCCATGCAAGGCTCCTGAGTGCTCTCACATCCACCTGCCTGTCTGGCTCTGGATTGACTTTCACAGAATCCCAGAATGGTTTGGGTTGGAAGGGACCTTAAAGCTCATCTCATCCCAAACCTCAGCCATGGGCAGGGACACCTTCCACTGTCCCAGGGTGCTCCAAGCTCTGTCCAGCCTGGCCTTGGACACTGCCAGGGATCCAGGGGCAGTCACAGCTTCTCTGGGAATTCTGTGCCAGGGCCCCTCCACCCTCACAGGGAAGAATTCTTTCCTAATACCCAATCTAACCCCACTCTTTAGTTATTATGAAGCCATTCCCCCTTTCCTGCCCCTCCAGGCCCTTAACAAATAGTGTCTCCTCATCTTCCCTGTAGCTTTCTCCAGATACTGGAAAGCCACAATTAGGCCACCCCAGAGCCTTCCTCTTCCAGGCTGAACAATCCAGATTCTCACAGCCTTTCCTCACAGCTCCATCCCTCCAATCATCCTGGTGGCCTCATCTGGACTTGCTCCACCAGGTCCATGTCCTTCCTGTCCTGAGGACTTTCTCACAGAGAACATTTCCCTGGCTCATCCCTAATGGGAGAACTTCCACAAAACCAACCAGGCTCCCCTCGAGCCTCCTGCATCCCCGAAACTCTGTGAGAGAGTTCTCCAGCTCAACTACAGGAGAGCAAAGATCCATCTTCCAGCTGGTTTGTACCCACACCTTGCAAGTATAAACTGTCTCTGAAGTAGAAATACTTTCTATTTATTAAACGAAATCAGACTAAGAGAAAGCTGGAGCTCAGCCCAAGAACCGCCAGAGATAAAACTTGGGGCCGAGGTGGAAAACATCAATTTTTGATCAGCTTCTGGGAAGAAACATCTCAGGCAGAGACCAGTCAGAACACATTTCACAGAGCATCAACATAGAGGCAAAGTTCAAGAACCAGGAAACGCTGCGCCCACACATAGTAAAATTAGGAGTTTGGCAGTGGAACTAAGGAATTCTGTGATTATTAAAACCCTTTGTGGACACGTGGTTACAGTCTCAGATCTGTCACACAGTTCCGTGGTGGGGCGGGACTCTGTCCGTGCTCTGCTCTGAAATGTAGTGCACATGGACAATTCAGAAATATATTTTAAACCACACTTATCACAACCTGCCCGTTCACTAGGGAGGTGACAGGCTGGGCCACACGATCCCAGTTAAAGCCCTAGCGATGCTCGCTCCTCCCCCTATTTTAAAGGCTCAGATTTTGGCAGGATCGCCGGCGCGGGCTCCGCTACCGAAACCAACCCTTGGGAGAACCACGGAGCTCCGTGAGGGCACCGCCGCTCCCTCGTGCCCTATCACACCGCCGGGATCCCTTCGGGGCTGCCCCGAATCAACCCCAGCTCGGGCCCCGCAG
>WEIU01008367.1:121023-145646 GCA_013389925.1 Aegithalos caudatus
GGTGAGTTTTTAAATGCCAAAGTTTTTTTTTTTTTTTTTTTTTTTTTTTTTTTTTTTTTTTTCTTTTCATTTTTCTTTCCTATTTAAACCACTGTGTGTGTTTTTGGGTGGTGGGTTTGGTTTGGAGGGGCCTGTTTGGGATGTGCAGCCGCCTGAGGTGCAGCCTCCTGTCCAAGAGCTGCCTTGGCTGGAGGGTTTGCAGGCTGGGAACTGGGACAGTGTGGGAGCACCATGGGCAGCTGCTGAGCATCAGGAACCCCTTGGCTCCACCAGACCTCTGCTGGCTGTTGACCCCTCTGTGCAGCCAGGGTGATTTGTGGGGTCCAAGCTGCTTTTTTTATGGTACCGTGTAAATATGAGCTGCCTGAGCTCCCCTGAGCCTTCTCCCTGCTCATTGAGCCAAACAAGCTGGCACATCATTCCAGCAGCTGCCCAAACCTGCCATCTTCCCCTGAGGCAGGGGCAGACCCAAGGGATGTGGCTCTCTGGGGCCAGCAGGACTTTTCCCCATGGTGAGATGTGATGCCAGAGAGACCATGTGGGTTCACACCAAATATACTTGAAAGCAGAGCTGGAGTTTGTCATGCCTGAGACTCCATCTCCATGCACAGAGATCCTGAGCTGGTAGCTGGACTGTTTGTTCCCACTCTCAGGACTGGGAGGTGACTCCATCGCCAATGGATCAGCCTGTTCATCATCCAAGCCTGTCTGTGTCCAGCTGAGATACACAGAGCTTTTATTTTTGAATGTACATCTGTAAACCCAAGGCAAAGGAGGAGCACTGCAATAAACACTGGGTTGTTTGGCATCCAGCTGCCTTGAAATGAAGTTTGGGGTTTGCAGTTTCCAAGCCATGGCTCTGGGTGAGGATGGGGGGGGTTGACCTCCAGGTTTGGGAATGTCCCCTTGTCCTGAAAACCTGTAACCAGTCCTGCTGCCCTGGCAATGCCATCACCCTGTGAGACAGTCCCTGAGGGCAGAAATAAAGCCAAGGGGTAGTTTTGGGTAGACTTCATCTTCCTAAAGATCTTTTATAATAAATAAAGCTGTGAAGTGTGTGTCCTGTTGTCCAGAAGCTATAAAAGAGGCTGGGATTGTCATGGGCTGGCTCTCCCTGGGATTATATGCCTTATCCATCACTGCTGGCTGCTCCACATCCACACACCCAGGCTGTGAGGTGTCCATGGACTCCCTTGCCTGCTGTGGGGCTGTGCCATGAGAATCCCTTTGCATGAGCAGAACCTGCATGCTGTGAGCAGTGCCATAGCCCAGCTGGACACTGGGACCTCCTTCCCGTTTCCAATAGAAGATGGGGCAAGTTGGAGGGACTGCATCCTGATGGAGCATGATAAACTCCTGGTCTGCAGCTGTGTCTGTTCTTCCACGCTCTCCTGCGTGGCTTTTTTTGTCTCTTGAAAAGCCTCAGGTTACAGATATCACATATATTCCAGGTGATAAGCAGTTTCCAAAGCAGGCAGAGACAGAGAGGAGGGGTAAGGAGATGGTAGCACCCTGGTCCTGAGCACAGGGCAGTGCTCAAGGCCGGTGGAGGTGGGAGCCTTTGCACCTTTCCCATGGGCAGGAGGTGCTGGAAAATGTGCAAACACCCACCCCCCTCAGGGCATTCCCACCTGAAAGCATCCCCCTTCTCCCCAGTCCAAGCTGGACCAAGGTGACAGGCCCTGGCAGGGCAGAGCAAGTGATGCTGGCCCCTGGATCCTCGGCAGCAGTCTCCAGGCGGGTGCTCATTAGCTCGTTCTCACTTGGCCGGTGCCCAAATAACTCGGAGCGGTGTGAAATCCCAGCGGAGGGGAGAGCCAGGAATGCAGGGGCCAACCGGGGCCAGCCCTGACGCAAGGGCAGCGGGTGGTGTGGGACAGAGCCAGGGCAGGGAGGGAGGATGAGTCACCCAAATACGCAGGAGAGGAAGGAGCGGAGGAAGCGATGGAGCAGCTGGAGGCAGCTGGATGGGGCTTTGCTCCTGCCACCGTGTCCAGTTTCAGGAGAGGAGCAGGATGGTGCCTCAGAGTCACTGCTGGGGCCAGGCTTTTGGAGCCCGGTGGTGCCAACGCAGTGTGGGCAGGACATCCATGTGGATGGAAGAGGAATATCCACTAGAGGGGACTGTGTGATCGCGTGTGGGAGCGCGCTGTGCCAGCCCGCTCTCAGCACCGTGTGCCAGTCCTCCTTCCAGCCCTCCCGGTTATCCCAGCCCAGGCTCCCATGCCCCCTGCATCCCTCCCGCTGGGCACTGCAGCCCGGAGGCACAGATTACCGGGACCAGGGGGGACCGAGGGGCACCCACAGGAGCCAGGAAAATCAGAAAATCGTGGAATGGTTTGGGCTGGAAGGGATCTTAAAAACCATCTCGTTGCAACCCACTGCTGTGGGTAGAGACACTTTCAATTATTCCAGGTTGCTCCAAGAGCCATCTGACCTGGTCTTGGACACTTCCAGGGATGGAGAAATGAGCCTCCTCCCAGCCACTTGCTCTGTCTCCAGCTGGATGGGGCAGAGAGTGGGATAGGCAAAAACATGAATGACTTGTGGGTTAGAATATGAACTAGGCACCTATAGAGCCCATATAGAAAATATCCCTGGAAAAATCACAAGCTGAAGGCTCCTGACACCCAGGGCATCCCTCCTTCCCCTGCTCGGCTCTGCCCCTTGCTTCCCCCTGGGACCCCACAGCTCTCCCAAGGCTGGGATTGCACATCCTGCCCCTGAAAGCCTGAAATCCCCCAAGGAGCTGGAAGATGACTTTGCCTTTCCTTTTGCTCACTCTGAAGCTGGAGCCTGTTTTGGGGAGCAGACTGGGGGCAGATCTGCCAGTGGGGAGGACAGGGGTACTGGGTGGTTCCTGGTGGGTTTTGCTCACCCTTGCATTCTCCCCCAGCACCATGATATTATTTCCCTCCTGGAAATAAGTTGGAATAATGGGATTTGCTTCTCAATTTGTGCACAGGGACTTGAGTAATGCACTCCCCAGAGAGAAATCCACTTCCCTTGCCCAGCAGTGCTGGGGAGGCCAGACCAGAGCCCACATGATAGGCTGCACTGGCTTTCTCCTGTCTTTCAAGGCTCCGCACACATTAAGCCCACCCTCCTGGCAAAAATCTTGCAAAATATTTATTTGTGACTATGTTAACAAACATGCTTGGGGAACATGTTGTATTCAGACGTGAGCATGCCACCTTCTCCCTGCCTCCCTGGGGCCAGGACTGTGGGCAGTGAGGGGCCAGGGCTCAGAGCTGCCAAAATCCAGCTGACGCTGCACTCGGAGCTCCGCCGGGACCAGCAACCCTGAGCACGAGGCCACCTCGCCTGCTGTTCCCACCAACCACCAAACCTGCCAGCAACATCCCACCAGTGCCTTTTTCCTAGAGGTTCCCAGCTCATGGCTTTTTCCTGGAGGTCCCCAGCTCATGGATGCAGCTGGGGGAAGGGTCTGGCCACGACCTCGTAGAACCCTGGTGTCCTGCAGCCAGAGGGACGTGGACACAAGGGCTCCAGGGATCCTGTCCAGCTCTGTAAACACCCGTCAGAGGGGAGGGCTCTGCTGTCAGGCCACACCATGGGCAGAGACCAGTGGAGCTGAGCTTGCACACCCCACAACCACCCCGAGCTCATCCCTATCCCTCACCTGTCCAGTCCTCCTCAGCTGGTGGGTGCCAGCAATGATCCTGGGATGGAGAAGGTGCCCTGGAGAAATGGTGCTGCTCCTCTCCCAGAACAGACTCACCCTGAATATATACTATTTTAAACTCTAACTTGCCAGATTTGGGGTGAACTTGCCTTGGCTGTGCCTGGGTCCAATACCCCATGCCTCTGAATCTGCCTTCAGCATCTCCAGGTAACCAGAGCTGGAGCTGTTCTCCTGAGATCCAAGGGAGGGAGATGAACAGCAATTATGGAAGGGCTGTAGTTCAGGTACTGGGTGAGAGCACTTGAGGGTCTATGGAGCTATAATCAAGCCTGTGAGCCCCTGTGTGCCCATGGCATTTTTCCTTTGTGCCATCCCAGGGGGATCCTCAGCTGGGCAGCACCTGTGCTGCCTTCACATCCGTCTGATGAGTCACACAACAGCTCCTGGGGATGGCTTCAAAACACCAAAGGGCTCAGGGAAACTCCCAAAAGTGCTGGGAGATGCACTGGCAGCAGCTGTGGAGGCTGGGAGTTGGCTTCTGTTCAGTAAAAGTGAGGCAAGAGGGCCCTGTTGCGAGTGCCAGGGGACGTGTGAGGATGAGGAGCAGCTCCTGCTGCATAGGCTGAGCCCTTCCCAGGAGAAGGGATGGGGAAGGCAGGGACTTGGTCCTGCAAAGCACCTGAACACCACACCGGTGCCACCCAGGCAAGGCTCAGTGCTGTCACCAGGGCTGGAACTGGATGGTCTTTAAGGTTCCAACCCAGACCATTTTGTGGTGGTGCTGAAGGCACCATCCAGGTGTGGGCAGCAGCCAGTCCCAGCTCTGAGCCAGCTCCCCATCTCAGAAGGACTGGGATCATCCCTGGTGCCTGTGTTTCCCTTTCTGTGCCCACCTGCAGGAGGCTTTTGGCCAGGCACCAGCTGGGAACCCCCTGGCTCAGTGCCCCAGCCCTGCTTCCTTCCCCTCCCAGTCACAACCATGCCAGGTAATGACTCCATAATGAGCCCTGAGGAACAATCTCTGAAGCTTCCCAGGTGTTACCACCCCTCCTCTTGCAGGCATCTCCTTTGCTCTCAGTCCCAGACCCTCTGGCTCTCACATCCTGGAAAAGCAAACTCATGCCTTGGGTGCCTGTTTTATAACAGATTTTCCTTTTCTAATCTAGCAGAGCACTCTCACAGCTGTGCTTCCCGCTCATGCATCTTGTGCATATCCTTTTTTATCCCAGGGAAAATGCTCCTGGGTGGCTCCTAGGGACAGGCACTGGTGCCAGTGGCAGCTTCAGCCACCCTCAGAGCACAAGGGGATGTTTTGGGACTGAATCCTTGCACTAGGGTCAGTTTATTCTCTGCAGAACATACCACTCTGCAGGGAAACATGTCTGACTTTAAATGTCACTGGCATCTCCTCACTCCAAAATTGATCTCTGGGTTACCCATGACTGTTCAGATTATGAAAACGGAGGCACACAATATGTTCTAGTTCCTTCCTGTATAGTGGGGTTGGGACTGCCCACACCTAAGGGGTAGAGGAAAAGAGGGAGCTGAGTGTCCCACCCTACCTGGCATGGGCAGAGCCCAGCTTTGTAATGGAAATTATAAAAAGAGACCACAAAGAGTCCACAAAAAAAGGGCAAAGCTTAATTTCTACTCCTCCTGGTGTGGCCACAGAACAGAGACCCCCATGGATGGGGATTTTGGCAGTGTTTTGTGTAGTAAAAAGGGATTCAGAAGTGCCCAGATCTTTAGGGCTATGTGTTCCCAAGAAGCCATAAACCCTCCTGCACCTATCCCCCCAAGTCTGCAGCACTGCAGCCCCAGCCATGACCCAGGACCCACCCAGCCCCAGGGATCCTGCTGTTTTCCACCCTGTCCTGCTTTGCAGTGTGCTTGTGGAACACGTCAAACGTGCCTGGAGGAGTGTTTCTGGCCCAGCACCTGCTTTCCCCACGCAGCATTGTTTCCCCAAAGCCCAGGAGAACAGCAGCAGCTCCACACAGTCTGACTCCTGTCAGAGCCAGCCGGCTCTGTCCTGCTCCGAGGTGGTTGTTTCATCCCAAACTAGCTAATTCTTGCTGCTTTTCTTATTCCTGCATTTGAAGGAGGGAGGGGAGAACAAAACAACCCTTGGGGTGAAGTTACCTCCTTAATTAACAAGGCTGAGAGCTTTGCAGAGATTGTGCAGAAGGAGAGAAAAATAAGGAAAACTGGGCAAAACCGGAAAGGATTGGGTTCAGTTGTCAGACCAATTAACCTAGATCCACACTCTCCCCCTGGATGAATTGCTCGTTACTACGTAATTGCTCAGGCCCAGCTCCTGATTGAGAGAAATTAAAATCAGACACTTAACAAGGCAACCTGGTGTGGAGATGGGATGCAGGAGCTGCCTGGGGATGCCATTCACAAGACAAAACTGAGAGAGAGCCCAAGCTTGGAGGATCTTGCTGAAATCAGCATTATCTGCACCATTTGCACCATCCTGGACTCAAAACATGGCTGGGCTGGGGGATAATTTAGAAAGGGCTCTGGGAGATGGTGAGAGGAGGAAAGCTCTGATTTAGCCAAGCATTTCAGCATCTGCATAATTGCAGTGTAGCTGCAGGTCCAGCTCAGCTTAGTGTAGGATTTAGATGAAATATGAGGTGTGCTCAGTCAGGGACAAAGTGATTCAGGAGCTCTTTTGTCTAAAGAAAAAAATAAAATTCTTTGCAAACCCTTCCTGACTCTGTGTTAGAACCCATCTGCCCAGAGAAGAAGGAAAATTCCACCATTATAGACTTTTAAATCTATACCTAGTGAAAAAAAAAAACCACTAATCCTGATAAATCAGCCTAGGAAAACCAGCCTGTGCTGTATCTGAGCACGTTCTTCCATGTGTAGGGCTGATGAGTTCACGTGCAGTGGGAAATTCAGACACAGTGTTTGGGAAAGCTCAGTGGTTTCAATATTAGCTTAAGAGTAGGCAAACATGTTTTCCTGCTGCTGAAGGAGAAGGGTATCTCCTTGCGGGACCATTGGCCTTTCCCATCCCCTGTGGTTCCATCTGCCTCTTTTCCTGCCTAGGAATTATCTGTGGAGCAAGGGAGGGCTGCAGAAAGCCCCAGGCATGGCTGCACCCCCAGCACTGCTGCTCTGCTTCCAGCTGCTCTTCCTCCTGGCTTACCCTCCTAAAATATCTGCATTTCCCCCCAGGAATTTTTGGGGTGCTGCTCCTGTGTCTGGCTTGTGCTGGGCTTCAATTTGTTTTCAGCCCTGTGGCCAAGCCCCAGGTGCTGACCCCCATCTTTGGCCAAACCCCGCTTGCTGTGCAATACAAAGCAATATCCTTGAAGAAAAAAAAGCCCTGGATATCCCAGTTTCAACAGTTTGAGTTTATCCTGGTGTCTGGTGCCTGCAGTCTCAGCCACACGTGTCCCTGGAGCCAGGACAGACACCCCAAAGGGCTGAACCCCAGTTACAGCTTTAACCCACCTGACTCATCCCAGACATTCTTGACCTCTCCTTTAATTTTTATTAATGAAGCAGCTGTCCCAAACAGGTCATAAAAACTACCCCAGGTAGGGCAGCAAAGGATGAGAATAGCCCAAGCCAACTCTATATCCCCAACTGGAAAACCCCAAAGACTCCAGCTACACGTGTCTAAAGGAAAACCACCAATGCTCTGGCTATGGCTACCACGTGTATTTATTGACACAGAAAACAGATGCCGTGTGTTTTCCACCTCCAGGCTCAGCCCACAGCCACCAGCACCCTTCGAACATCCCTTGGTGGGATCCAGGAGAGTCTGAAGGGTCCATCCACTCCTGGGCAGTTTCATCTGAGGCTGAAACAGGCTCAGGGTTTTCCTGTGAAGACCCTGGGATTAAATTAAAGAGGATTTAAGCAGATGTTCGCTTCTCTGCTCATCATAGTTGGCAAAATGGGAACCATATCGCTGAATTGTCTGCCTGCACTAATTAATGTTTGTACAGTGCTCTGTGCTGCAAACCGCTGCCGACGTGCTAACTGCTATCATTAGTATTATTACTAAGCTGTTTATGCCTGTTCCAGTGCTTTCTCTCTTCGTCCCCAAGGGCTTTGCCTCTTTCCTGTGCAGATGTATGGGAAGAGGAATCAGCCCTCTCAGGCTGGCTCTACCCCAGGCTCAGATCCCTGGTTTACTGGTAAAATCCTCTAGCTGTGCCCTCAGCGCCGGCTCTGTGGTGAGGGCAGGAGCAGCCAAGGACCAGGAGGTTCTGCCCAGAGATGGGTTTAGGATATCCTGCCCAGCCCTAGGTGAGGTGGTTGTTTCAGTGTCCCTCCTGATTGCAAAATGGACTGGATGTTGCTTCCCTGCCTCCTTCTTGTTCCCAAAGGGAAAAGCTCTTTTGTGTTCTAAGGGGCTCTTTGCATCCTTCTCTGTCACTGCATGGCAAAGGGTTTTGTAGGGGAAGGGAGGGATCACTCATCCTTCCTAATGACCTGAGAGGAGGCTGAGGAGCAGAGGAGTTCAGTGATGGATGAGCTCAGCCATGCTCCATGACAGGCCCTTGTCCCTGTGCAATAACCGAGCAGTGACGTCTGCTGCCACCGGCAGAAGGGACGGACGCTGCATTCCCTACAAATAACCATCCTGCAAGACACTGTTCTGCAAAGCTGAAGGATGGCTTCTCCCTTTCCTGCCCAGTGAAGCTTTTAGCGGAGAAGCAACTCACCAGAAATCAGGGATGCTGCCTCTGGAAGGCGGTGAAAGAGCAGCCTTCTGCTCACAGGTGCACAGAGCAGCAAACACTGCCCACAGACACAGAAACCTCAGAGCTCAGGATCACGGAATGGCCTGGGTTGGAAGGGACCTTAAAGGTCATGGGGTTCTAGTCCCCTTCCATGGGCAGGGGCACCTTCCACTAGACCAGGGACACTGCCAGGGTGGAGGACACTCCACAGCTTCTCTGGGCTGTTGCAGTTCCAGTCCCTCACCACCCTAGGCACAGATCTTTGACTTGATCAATGTTTCCAAGACCCTCCTTGGAAATCCTTTGCTCAATTAACCCAACCAGACAGAACATTCCTGAACAATCCCACTGGCATCTTTTGGATACCAGAGTGTTTTTTGTGACTTCGTCAGGAAAGAAACTGCCCAAAGCAAGAGACTGGGGCAGTCCCTGAGAGGAACCAAATGAAATACAGAATGCAGGGAGCCAGGTATCCAACTTGCTACAGGGACATGGCAGACAGCATTCCAAACTTTTCTTCCCCAGGGTGAGGAATGTGCCCTCACAGCCCAAACAGTGAGACAACTTGGCTGAGGACTGATGTGATGCTTCCAAAGGGAAGTTTAGAGCGTGAATCATCCTAATTTTTCCCCCACAGCAAACACATGAGATGAAATGAGATTCAGAAAGTTGGATGCGGGATGCAGGCAGAGCAGACAGCTCCCAGACTGAGAACAGGGATTACTCCAGGCAGGACAGGCCCCACTCTTGCCCTGAGTCAGGCTGCATTTGCTTTGCAGAGGTTGTTTAGCCCAAACAAAGAATTGCAGAGAAAAACAGCTCCGGCAAGCAGGCGATCAACATTTTCTACGTGGTTTGAATTATCCATGACTTTTGACCCAAGATTAAATCTAGTGTGTAACTGGTGGTTATATATTGAGTCATATGAGCAGCCTAATCACAGAAACCCCATGTTCTCCAAACAGCCTGAGCCCCGTCGGGGCCAACTGCGAGCCGCTCACGTTTCCCAGCCAAAGCACCCTGCAGCTTTTGCATCATCCTTTTAATTCAACACTCACAAAGCATTTTTTTCATCCCACCGGTATCTCAAGCCCAGAACAAAACAAACCCAGCGAAGCCGTGAGTGGCCAGCCCAAGGAAGCCAGATTTCCCAGGAAGTTTGGCCTCGGGGCGGCTGCTCCGGTGTCTGGTAGAGGGCTGGGCTCACGCTGCAGCGTTTTTCTCAGCAGGAGCTGTCTCTCCTCTCTACCCTCCATCAGCAATTCTCCTGATGCGCATAGAAATTGCCTTTTGACTTCTACCTCCAGTGTAATTTGGGTGAAAATGAGCACAGGAGCTGGAAGGTGTTAGTGGGGGGTATGTGGCACGAAAAGGGGCTCTCCTGGGGTGCCACACCGGCTTTGATACCCACTGTGAACGCAACAGGGCTTGGCACAGCATGGCCCTGCCTCTCCCCAAACTAATTTTTAGCTGTTTGCACCTGCCTTTCCTCTCCTCAGGGCTGCGGGAGGCTGAACTGCTTCACCTCTCCCAGAGAGGCTGGCAAAGAGCCGTGGAAGGCTGTTATCAGCCAAGGGATCGGGTATCGCTCCTGCAGTACAGTCCTGCGGGCACACGGGGTATTTCCCAGAAGCGGTGGCCGGGACGGGGTTGGCACAGCCCTCGTGTGCTGGAACTCTTTGCCATTCCTCTGCCCGGCCAGGCTGGCCAGCAAGGCCAACTTAGGGACCTGGAGAGGACCCAAAATGGGGATGATCCAGGGTCTGCCCGAACTCTGGTGAGTGGGGAGTGTGTTGGAAGGCGCTTGCATTGTGCAGGAGGTTCCCATCAGCTCACACACACCGGGTTGGCCGCGGGGACCTTGCAGGAACAGGGCAGTGAGGGATGCACGGGGCCCATGGAGGGAGTGGGGTGAGGGTCTCACAACCTCAGACCCATGCTCAGAGCTAGGGGAGAGACACCCAGCTTTTTGCAGCAAGAATAAACTACAGCTAAATCCTCTCTTTCCTCCTGCAATAACTCACTGGCTGGTGGCAACCCAGCTGGACAAGCATGACTTTAGCACGGGCTGGTTGTCAGTCTGGTATGAAGCTGCTCAAGAGGCATTTCATCACTAAAAGCTCTTTGTCTGGAAGGCCAGACACTATCTCAAACTGTCCCAGGAGGGATGCTGGTGATGCTGTCCCAGGTTTAGAAGGGGGACAGCTCTATCCTGACAGCCCCAGAACCCACCTGGGCTCCCCAGAGGAAAGGGATCCCCAGCAGTCTCCCAGGCAGTGCTGGCTCTGGTGTCACCCCACATGTCCCACCACGTCAGTGTCCCCCAGCTCATGGCAGACCCGAAATCTGCACACCTGATCCCACTGCAGGGACCTCTCCATGTCCCTTCACGTTGATCCCACCCCCGAGGAGAATGCCCAGCTCCTTGCTGGTCTGAACTGGTCCAGGCATCAGTGCTGGGCTTTCACCTGGTCAAGGTGGTTCTGCATCACTTTACAGTGAAAATAGAGAAACAGCTGGAGGGGGAAAATTCCTGGTTAGTAAACAGAGCTGAGCAACCACAGACCTCTCACCCAGGAAGGGAGGAGGAGGGCAGAGACAGCCTGGGAGAACCCAGGGTTGGATTTCAACACTCTGCAGAAGACAAGATGCTTATACTGAATGTATTTAATTGGGTTGCAGCCCTTCGAGCAGCTGTTTGTTCTGGCCGCAGAGCCCTGCATGGATAAGGAGGAGCTGGATGGGAAGGGAGCAGTGACAGTCGAGGAATGAATAGTGGTTGGGATTTGGGGTTGGCACTCGGGGCTGGCTTTGCCCTCTGCCCTCCCTGCCTCCCTGCAGAGGAGGGCGCTGGTGTAAGGAGAAGAGGTGCCTGGGGGCCAGGGGTGTCCCAGACCCCAGTTATTCAGGAGCCCTGTATTTTCACAGCTCCTCTGCTTTGTGTTATTGCTGAATGACTTCCCTGAGTCCAACACCACATCTGCTGCCACTCCGCATGACTTGCTTTGTCTGTGGGTCACCTGGTGTACCCCGTGGCAGTGCCAGCTCCTACCATGTCCCTCCTGCGTGTGGCAGATGAGCAAACTTCTGAACTAGAGGCAAAAATTTGCATTTTAAATTCTTATGTCTGTTTTTTTCCATGAGGGGAATGGGTGACTGAACACATGCACATTGTCACCGTCCTGTGGATGCCACCACTGTCCTCAGGGGACACTTCCCTGACCTCAGAGCTTTGTCCTGCATGGCCAGGTAAGGTCACGCTGGACTAATGCCGGTGTTCCTTTGGTGCTGGCTGTGACAGCTCTGTCCTGCTCCACCTCCACCATAAATCATGGCAGGCTATAAATCCTTGCCAGCACTCAGGGACCCGTCCCTGGGGAGGGCAACGGTTCAGCCCTGAGGCAGCAAAAACAAGGATCATGTTTTTCACAGGGACAATATCACCCAGAGGCACAAACAAGACCCTGGAGCAGGGGGTGCTGGCACTGCAGCACGTCAGGGAGGCACAGATCCAGCCGGACCCGTGCAGGGACAACTCGGGGCACAAACCTTTGGCAGGGCAGACACTCCCAGCTGAATTCGGTTCCTGACCTGACTTCTGCATGAATCCTCATGTCAGCACAAGGAAAAGGAACTGAGCAGGGCAATAGGGACACAGGGCAGGAATACATTGTGTTTGGGGTTCAAGGAAATGCTGGGTATTCCTACCCTGCAGGGGGACTGTGGCCAAAGGGGACAGGGATGGAGCTGCCTTGGCTCCTTCCCTAGCCCCTTTCCCAGCTCTGTGCTTTACCAACCCCAATGTTCCCAGCCCCATAGCAGCTCCTGGCCTGTGGAGACCTGTCTTCATTCAGCCTTGGTTGAGCTCAGCCAGGAGAAGGTTTTGGGGAGATTTGGGGAGATTTTGGACCAAATACCACAGGACACACAAACATCCTCACCCTGGCTTTCCATGGTACAGGCAGCTGAGATCAGGTTTAGTTTTCCTAGTAAACTCCTGAGGTCCCCACAGCAAAAATTACACGGGAATCTTGATTTTCTTTAAAAAATACCCATCCTGTTTCCCTGCTGTGACAACTGCCACAGGAAGCCCACGAATGCAAAAGGTGGTATGAACTTGTCAGTGAAGAGATTAAATGGGATCTCAGCACACAAAAGGGGCAGAAAACCATGGAGGGTGAGCAAAAGTGGCTCCCGGGATTTACTGGCACAATCCAAGGATTTGCCGGGAAATGCTGCAGGAACCTCTGTGTGCCCGCACGTGCAGGACCAACGTGGCAGGGCCCGTGTCATTTCTCATCATTGGCCGCTCACAATCTCTTCCACAGGAACCAGGCAGATTATTTCTCCATTTGTGGGTGTGGGAGGTTGATAAGCAGCAGGGCCAGGAAGCAGAGAGTCTGGGTTTTTTGTCCTTGGGGTTATCCCAGGGCTGGCAGTGGGTGACAACAAAGTGCCAGATCCCCTCCTGCCATCGGGGGTTGTAGTGATTCACTTTTCTTCTAGGAATCTCCCTTTCCACACCGGAGGAACAAAATACCCTCATCTGCTGCCTGCCCATCTCATGGCTGATATATTGAGCAGTGAACCACTGCAGCCCTGTGCAGGGAGGGACTGCCCAGAGTTCTTCCTGATTCTGGTGCAGGGTCACATTGTCCCTGGTTTCTGTGATTCAGAGTCCTCTGATACCCCAGTAAAGACCAGCCAGCCCTGCTCGTGGTGGGATTTGGGATTCAACCCCATTTTCCTCCATTTTGTGAGCATAGGCATGGCCTTGCTGCAAGCCCCAGCTGCTCCCTGCCCTCCTGTCCCCAGCCTTGTCCCCACAGCACAGTCCAGGGTCACTGCCAGCAGCTCCTTGGTGGCCGTGAGCTGGGTTTTAG
Organism: Aegithalos caudatus; assembly: GCA_013389925.1. Lineage (NCBI taxonomy): Eukaryota > Metazoa > Chordata > Aves > Passeriformes > Aegithalidae > Aegithalos > Aegithalos caudatus. The sequence continues at coordinate 134,265 of WEIU01008367.1, forward strand.
AGGTGAGACAAGGTGCAGGCACCTGGATTCCTTATATCCTGGTTTTCTAGTTCAGTGCCCTGTGCCACCCAGGGCAACAGTCACATTTTTCATGGAGCAGCACCACAAACTCCCTGACCTCCCTGGGCTCCCCAGCACGTGAGCCATGATGAGAGCCAGGGGGTTTCCAGCTGAAGGCTGACTGAGAGCTGCTCATCCCTCCTTGTGCTCCCAGGGGAGCTTCCCCAGCCAGCCTGGCTGTGGGAGAGGATGGGAACAGCTTTGGGATCTGCTGACGAAAGACAAAATGGGAAGGATGCAAAGGAGCAACGAGGTTGCCCAGGGTGTCAGAGCGAGGTCCCCACCCCCACCACAGCCGGGAGGCTGTAACATCCCAGGAACAGCCTGAAGGTCCCGTTCCAGCTCCCAAACTGAAAACAAAAGTGCGTCTTGTTCCCATCCTGTTTTCAAAGCCAGAAAGGTCGGGGCCGCGAGAGCCCTGCCAGGCTGGGCAGCACTGCCAGCTCCTGTCGCCTGCCCCGAGCTCAGCTCCAGCAGGGACAGAAGTGTCCCACTGCTCCTCCTGGACTTGGCTCCTCGCTGGCAGCACCAGGATGGTGACAGCTGGGGGTGTCCCCAAAAGTCTGTGTTTGGAGAATCTTGCGCCTAAATTCATATTCTTCCTGCTCCCTGCACTGCCTCAGGAGAGGGAAGGGAAGAAAGATGTGGAGCTGCTGGAGCAGGTCCAGAGAAGGCCACAAAGATGCTCCAAGGGCTGGAGCACCTCTTCTGGGGGGAGAGCTGGGAGTGTTCAGCCTGGAGAACAGAAGGTGACAGGGGGACCTTAGAATCCCTTTCAGTGCCTACAGAGGCTCCAAGAGAGCTGGGGAGGGACTTTGTATAAGGGCATGGAGTGACAGGACAAGGGGGATGGCTTCCCACTGACAGAGGGCAGGATTAGATGGGATATTGGGAAGAAATTCCTCCTGGTGAGGGTGGTGAGGCCCTGGCACAGGTTGCCCCTGGATCCCTGGAAGTGTCCAGGACCAGGTTGGACGGGGCTTGGAGCAACCTGGGATAGTAGAAGGTGTCCCTGCCTATGACAGGGGTTGGAACTGGATGACTTTTGAAGTCCTTTCTAGTCCAGGCCGTTCCATAGTTCTGTGAGTGGGAATGCTGTGTCCAGGAGGACATACTATGGAACCTCTGCGTTCAGCTCAGCTCCAAATCCTTCAAACCCCTCCTGAGAAACACCATCAGCTCCTGAGAGTTTCCCTGCCACTGTGAAGGGATTTCCTAATTCAGCTCCAAATTCCCCAAGCCTTCAGAAGGCTTTGTTTTCATTAAATAGGGCCATCATTAGGAGGGCTGGTGCTGCTGGCATCAAGGGCTCCATGGGCAGCCCTCCTGCTGGGATGGGCTGGGGAGGAGTGGAAAGGATCCATAAGTCAGGAAGAGCAGCGTGGACCTTTCCTTGCCACATCAGGCTCTGAATGATCCCACTCATCCCCATGCCCTGTGCCTGCGCCTCTGCTGCCTGGCCAGCGGAGATTATTAACAGGGAAAATCGTTAGGCACAGGGCTGGGAGCTCAAGGGACACGCGAGTGCCTCTGTCACTTGGAAATCAATCCCTGCCATCCGCCCAAGCTGAGCTTCCTCCAGCCCAGCTTGAAATGGCAGCAATTTCACTCCATCTGGGAAGAGAAGGAGGGGTGGTTTCTCCCGGTCTGGCGCTCAGTGGGATTTGCTGCTTTCCGGATACCAGAGCAAACAGCTGTGTTTTGCCCCTGGAGCTCAACCACAGCCAGCACCCACAGCTGAGTCCTGGGAAGAAAATTCTGCACCAGAGCCCTGTGGAGGAGGCAGAGTTTTGGGCTTTAGAGCCAGAAACTGGAGGAGACTGGGAGGATGTCATGAAGGGGCATCACGACCTGCTCATCCCCTCGCTATCCAGGGGCAGACAGAGAGTACAGGGATCTGTGGGCTGAACAGATAAAGCTGTTAGCACTCCATGGAATTCTTATTATCAGGGATAGCTGCCCTGCCTGACCCAGCAGCAAGCAGAGGGGTTTTGGGCACCCCATGCCTGTTGTTAGGGAGCAGCACACCCGACAGCCAAGTCCATACGAGCACCCTGTGTCCCCAAGGCGGATTTGGCATTCTTGCTCACAATGTATTGACATTCATTTTGACCTTTTGAATCACAAGGATGTTCTGTCCTTCCCAGCCAAGTACAGCCTGGATACCCCGTGGGTGGATTATACTGTATATACAGTGCTGCAAATAGGGAGCTGGCAGAAGAGAAGTGTTTGTGTGCTCGCAGGGGCGCGGCGGTGCTGGGATGTGGACAGGGAGCTGCTGCCAGCTCCCGCTTTTCCTGCCAGGATGCCAGAGCGGATGTGGCACCACAGGAGGAGGAACGGTGATGGTGGCAGGAGAAATGCCAGCAGCTGGTTTGGTGGAGGAGAAGGGATCCTGCTATAGCGGGAGCCGCCCCCTTGCCAGCAGCTCCCGACTGCTGCTGGATCCTCGCACTTCCCGTCCTCCAGCTAATTGTGCCTTTTGCATTGAGGGAACGTGAAGAACTGCAATTAAGAGACAACGTGCAAAATTGGCCACGAGCGCCCAGCTGGATCCCGAGGACACGCTTTGGGTGATCTCGGCCACCCAAATCTGCCTCTGGGCAGCAGCAGAGGCTGTTGCAGTACAAAATCTACCCCAGCCCCAAAAGTTTGAGCTGGTACAACAGGCAGGGTGTTCCCAAAGGTGAAAAATTAACATCTAACCCGTGTCCTAGTGCAGACCACATCCTGTGCCCCGGGATGGCAGCACTGGCAGGGAATGGAACAGAGAGTGGGATGCAGGTCCATGAATTTGGGGGGCATCATCCCCATCACCTGTTCCCCTCACATCCCTTCAAAGCTGGAGCAGGTCCCTGGCTGGGGCTGCCTCCTCCCTGCCCTCTGCAGTTTTGGCAGAGGGCTCCCAAGCCTGGGCAGCAAACTGGCTTTGCCACAGGCCCAGCTCCATCCAAGGCTGTCAAGACCCGGATCTGGCCACCAGGAAGGCCATTGGCTTCATGCTCCCAGCCCAGATGTGTCACTTACCTCTCCATTCTTGCCCTGACGCATTTTTCCTCTCTCTCCTTTCCCAGCCAGCTCGTAGGATTCTTATCTTAAACTCCAAACCACTCTTACCCAAGGCAAACTCAGCACCATCTTTTGCTAACTCATTTCTAGGGGCTTGTGTATTACATGAGGGGCACAAGTGACAACCTGGCAGCTAAACACTTTTGCCTGACATCTTTATGCCACATGGATGTCCTCAAACCCCTTGCAGGCAGGAGGGTTAATTCAAGGGGTGCTGCTCTGAGAACAGGGTTTGTACTTGACAGTTGTCTGCAGCTGGTTTGTGGAGGAGTAGGAAAAGCAAGTGAGGTGCAGAGCCCAGGGTTGATCTGGGAGCTGTGGGGTCGGAGGGATGAGATGCACAGCCTCTACTGATGCTGCCTCAAACCCACACGTTTGTGAGCATGAGCAGAGCAGGAATGCCACAGCTGGCTGCTCAATACATCCTGCAGCAGGAGCAATTACCAGCAGCCATTCCAGGTGCCAGATGGGGTGCAGGGAGAGAAGCACTGCGCTCCTGCCTTGTTCAAATGCTGTCCCTGCTGCCAAGCCAGCCTCGTGCATTGAGCAGCCCCGATCTGAGGTGGTGGATCCTTGGGTCTTGCAGAGTGCTTGTTGATGGAGGAGAAATCAATGCCCAGTCAGGGGTTCCTGCCACGTGGCTGCTTCATCCAGCCCATGGTGTGGGGGGACAGGGTGACGCTTGCTGCGGCCCCGGCCGGCCGCGTGTCCTGGCAGCACGGAGCAGCTCTGCCTGGTGGAACAGCGTGGGGAGGCTGTGACAAACCCTGCTGCCTGCTGTGGCATTGCCCAAAACCAGGGACACCAGTAGAACACACACAGCTCATCACACTCTGAGCAGCAACTGCACAGTAACAGAGCAGGCTGGCAAACTGTGGTCAGGGACTGTCACTCAGTGTGCGGACTTTGCTTTCGGTGCCCAGATCCAGCCTGGGTTGGCCTTTCCTGGCTCAGAGGAGTTGCTTTCCAGCCCTGAAATAGCAACTCAGATGATGCTCTCGGCAGCTGGGGATGATGATGCAAAATACTCATTATCCAGCAGGAACAATTAGACTTATGGCAATTATCTCTGCAGTTGCTGAGAGATGCCGGAACAGGCCGGCCAGGAACCAGGTCCTGGTGTAATCCCTGGGTGGGAGAGATGTGGTGTCCAGCAGCTGCCATTGCCATGGAGGGCAGGGGGAGCATCCCAAGAGCTTCCTGCAGTGCCAGGAGGACTGATTTTGCATGGGAGTGAGGATGGGTCAGTGTGTAGGTGAATGCCAAATGTCCCTCTCTAATTACATTTGTTTGTGATTTGTTTGGATCAATGATGAATGAGCAGAGCCTTGCTGGAGTAAGAGGATGGTGTTAGGGATTGAAATACTCTGAGTAATCCTCTGGCCTCCCTCTCTGCTGGATGCCCCCACAGGAGGAGCCAGGATGGGCTCAGCTAATCCATAAAGTAGAAATGGGCAAAAGCTGGCTCCAGGTTGGATCGAGCCATGGGCACCCAGTGGTCACTGAGATGGGCAGCAGCTGCTAAGCTGGGCTGTAGGGCATATTCCTTTGGGGAAAAAATCAGGGTTTTGGCTGAGAAATGCCCATGGCGTAAAGGCAGGAAGGACAAAGTCATTCATTCCTCAAGTCAGAACAAGAAGGAGGGTTTTTCTTTTCCCCCTTGACATTGTTTGAAAACCTTAATTTGATTCCCCTGCAGCTGCTTGGAGCTGAACCTCCAAACCAATCCAACCCCAATAAACAACTCCTCCTTGGATAAATCAGTTTGCAGCCAGGATGGAGAGAAAGCTTTTGGGCAGGATGGGACATGGCTGAGCATTGCATCGCCAACTCAAGGAATGCCCAGGAGCAAGGGAGTAGGAGCTGGAGCAATGTTGGAAGCCTGCTCTGGGAAACTTCTAATGAAAACTTTATCTGGGACAAAAATGTCACCACATCCTGGCCTTGTTTGTGCTGCAAGAGTCAGCAAACTTCCCAGGAAAGTTTAGCTACTGGTCATCAAAACCTCCCCAATACGCCTTGTTTATTAGCAGCTAAACATTAAGCCCTTGGCAAACAGGGATCCTTGGGGCCAGTGACATGTGACTATGACAAGCCACTCATGGGTGCCAGCACCAGAACTGGGTGGGAGCTGCTGGTGTGGCTGAGGAGGGGGACAAGCCACTCCAGGTAGGGGATGGCAGCATCCTGGGGATGCCCAGGGCTCACAGAGCCCAGGGTCAGGAGGAGAAAGACTCAGCAAAACACCGCTCTTGCCATTGCCCTGCAGAAATGCACCATTCCCCAGGTCAGGAGAAGGATTAAATGGTTTCTTACTGGAGTTGGAGGGAGACTTCTCCACCTTCCAAGATGTGTCTCCCACAGTGCCAGTGCTGCCCCAGAAACCGACTGCTCTGCTGTGTAAAATTATTCTTTAAGGACACCTGACTGATCTTGCAAAGCCCATATAAATTTTGTCTCATTTCAGTAATTAGGCCAATTATAGCAAAATGTTGTTTGCAATTCAAGTGAAGGATGGGCTAAAATCTTAACCAGATGCTTTTTCTGTGGTGCCAAAACAAAGTCTGAACAAAGCTCCTTTCCTCTCCCCCTGTGTTAAGTAACCCAAGAGAAACATTTTGAAGGGCTCCAGCATCAGGTAATGGCTTTTTCTGCCACGCTTGAAGGGACCCTGACAAACACACAAACAAAGCCTGACCCACTTTTGGAGAATAAGGACTGACTCCAAGAAAGGGAGCTGGGATTTCATTAATGTCCTTAATGTGGCCCCATTAGTGAGTGTCTGCTGTGTGCATCCAGGTAAATTTATCTGTCCTCTGTGACACCTACACAGTGTCCTTGTGCAGGGCAGTGGTCCCCTGGGATCCACGGAGCACAGGGACACAAGAGCACAAGGATGCACCCAGGGATGCACCCAGGAATGTACAAACACACAGGGATGTGTGTGCACAGGGATGCATACATATGTGCTGTCCCACTCCAACACCTTCCTAACATGCTGGGTATGCATCCAGGAGCTCAGGAAAGAAATCCTTGCCTGGGCTGAGCCTTGGCCTCCAGTGCAGGCTCTTGCAGCATTGCTTCAAGGCCACGATTGCATATTGAGAGTGAAACTGCTGCTGCCTCATGTTTTTGGTGGCACGTGTTCGGAGCCTCGCTCATTATTTGTAAATAATGGCAGGGACGTTGCTGACTCACCACACTGCGGCGGGAGCCAGCAGGGATCCAGGGCTGCTTTTGCCCAGTGGTAACAAGGGCACTTCCCTCTGCAGGCGTAGATTTCCTTAGGGACCCCCCCAAATTCACACTCCAAGTTCCTGCCTCACTCCTGCAAGGTGACTTTTGCCCCTTTGCCCTGGGTGGAAAACAGCCTGGAGCGTTCGAGCCTGGCTGTGGGATGATCTTGTGGGATTCTGCAGGGACTGGTGGCTCCCAGGACTCAGCACTCTGGGATGCTGCATGGGCACAGAGCTCCCCAAGGGAGACAGTGAGCTCCAGAGCCACCTGCAGCTGGAGCTGGGCCAGGCTGGGGGCTGTGGCTGCTCCGGCTGCGTGTTTTCCTCGATCCGTGCTTCTGCGTAGCTGATCTTGTGCAAGAAGGCCTCGGTGCTCCCTCTGCCCACGCAATGGCCAGGGTGCCTTCCCCGGGGTGGCCCGGGCCAGCCTTTGTGTTTGGTCAGCAGTGGGGTGGCATTGGAGAACACGGTGAGGTCACTGGACACTCCCTGTAACCTTGAATCATCCCCACTCACCTCCTGAGGCTCAGAGCACCGAAGCACTGACCTCCATGGCCAGGCCAATGCCCTGCTGTGACACCCAACGTGGTGCTACAGGCAGCCTGCCCAAGCCTCCTGTGCCACCTCTTATCCCAGGCTCTGTCCTGCCCTCTGGGCTCTCCTCAAGGGTGGCCTCTCCCAGGTCATGGGTAATGGCCCTCCTGCCATGGCAGCACAGCTTCCCCAGCACTCAGTGACTCCAGGAGGCATTGGGGTGCTGTGGCTCTCTTTGGTGCTGCTTCTTTGGATCTTAAATTATCTCAGTGGCACCTGGGGCACCAGCAGCTCTGGGAGCATGTGGGAGTGCAGGGCTGAGTGTTTGGGGCAGACAGACCTTCAGGGCTTAAATCCCTCTGGTAAAACACGGTTTCAAAAGATGAAGCTCAGCTTATGACCTGCCACTCCCATCAGCACCTGCAAGACAAGACTGAGACACCAGGGCCTGAAATGGTCCTAGGAGTCAAGACAAGGCAGAGCCCAAGACTCAGTTCACATCTGGTTAAAATTAGGGAGATCTTAGCCACAAACCTAAGCAGTTGTAGGATCAGGTTGGAGACCTAACAAAAAGGTGCCCTGATCACAGCCAAGGGCTGGAGCTGTAACTTCTCATTTCTATCACCCCCTCCCAGGTGGCCAAAACCCTGACAACACCTCCCGACTGAGCAATACAGACTTATCCTACCATGGCAGCTTAGCAAGACTGAAATAGAAAATTCAGCTGATGATGCAGTGCAGGAGCAGGAGGAAGAGATAAAGTTCAACCTGGTGATAGCCACATAGTAAAAAAACGATAACAGAGCTGGTGGCAACAGCACAACAAGCTCCAGACGGTCCAACAGCAAGAAGCAGAGCCCAGTGAAATATCAGACCATCAATACAAAAACATCAAGTCATTGTAAGGAAATAGTGAAAGGCACAAAGTCACCTGGTGCTGAATTAAATAACTGGTGGTAAATACCTCAAAAGTTCCCTTTGGAAGAGGACAAGAGGTACAATCTGCACAGAAATGACAGGAGAAGAAAGAATAACACTGGTATCATAAAGAAACAGGCAATAACAAAAGATACTCTGGATACGGATTATTTGATCAGCTGGGTTTTAGGATAATGGGTTAATGAAATGTCTGGGTGAGCAATGAATGTACACAGAAAATCAGATGGTTTGGAAACATTCACACATTTCAGACACTGCCTGTCCAGCAAGTGCATTGTACAAAGAGCCACAATTAAATTGAGGAACAGGTCGATCATTTGTACTTCAGGTTTATTACCAAATCCATTGGGAAATTATTAATTTAATTCATCACTAAGTGTCTTTGTTCATGCTTTAGCTGCCTCACATGGAGTTTTCACAGGTTGCTCATTCAAGCCCTTCTGCTGAGAAACTGATAATGGGTGAAAAAAATCCAGATTGAAAATTAGGGAGAACTGCAACCCACCACCAGCTCCTCCTGAGAACAGCAGATGGGCTGACACAGCCCTCCCATCCGAGCTGGAGACCCCAACAAAACTGCCAAAGGATTTGGAAGGAACTGCACTAGAAGGACATAACAAAGGTCACCAAAGTCACCCCCTTGGGACAAAGGTCTCACAGCTTGGAGCTCCATAAGGACAGGTGAAGATTTGGGCACACCAGCACTGGCCCTCACCTGAGGTCAAACACCTAAAATCTTCTCTTCTCTGCCAGACCTGTCAGCTGCTCCCACCTCTCCCTGCAGCCCTCACCAGGGATAGGAACACACTGTCAGGCTACAGAGCACAGCTTTTCTGTGCCCTAGTGCAGGCTGACACCACACAGCCTCATCTGAGCAATTCACCAGCATCTCCAGTGGTGGAGGGGCCTTTTGAACTTAAACCAGACTGTGAAACACCTTTGCTGTCCCCCTGGACTTGCCACGAGACACAAGCCCCAAAGGACAGAGGTGGGTCACCTGGGGGAGTTGGAGGAGTTGTTCCCACAAGGAAGAGAAGGCAAGAGGCAGGAACACACCAGCTAGATAAAGCTGTGTTCCAGCACTTTGGGAACATGAGACTCCAAATGGAAATGAAAAGGCAAAAATAAATGCTGATTGACAGCACTTTAGGTACTGAATGGTATCTGCATGTTGTCACCTGCTGGAACAACTGCCTGACTCAACTATCAGAGGCAGGCATCCAGCAGCCCAGCAATTATTGCTGCCCTCCTCCAGAAAGCCAAGGGGAGAATTAAAACCAGCAGAGTACAGAAGCAAATGTCCCCCACAGAGCCTGAATCAACTCTTGCTTTAGAAACAGCTCTTAAAAAGAGGAAGAAATGAACCTCTTGGCTCGGCCCCATCTGAAGGACACAGCATCCTGTGCCTCGTGCTTGGCTCAGTCAAGGGCCATAAATACCACCAGCCTTCCCACAGGGATCTGCTCAGTGGAACCTGGGCTCCCCCAGGCTCCTCTGCACATTCCAGCATCAGTTACTGAACCAGGATCTATTCCTGACAGTAGGAACAAAGTGAGCGATTGCATCTGCTATATTTAGAGCAAACAGCCAATACCCCCCGTTTAAATGGTTGCCAGCATTCTCATTAGATGTATAAATAGCCTCTGTTTGTTTTCAGAAAGAAATTGGTTTAAAAAAGAAAATTGCCTTCCCAGTCCTCCTCAGCCCATAACCATTGAGCAGGGAGGCCTATTTCAAATGAAAAATTAAATCATGCGTTTTGTCTAAGCCAAACCAGGAATAAAAGCTCTCAACTGTGCCTGGTATTATCCATGCTGTGATGCTTTTGTGTGGGTACAGGGGCAGCACTTCAATGAAGCAAATTGAGGCTGCTTGGTGCAGGGGGCATCACCCTCCCTCTCCCAGCCTTGACCACTCACCATCCCAAGCCTCCTCTTCCCCCTGCAGGTCAGTCACACCAGAGCTCCATTTCTTCACAGAATCCCAAAATGGTTTGGGTTGGAAAGGACTTTAAAGATCACCTGCTTCCAATTCCTTGCCATAGGCAGGGACACCATCTGCTAGACCAGGTTCCTTCAAACTTTGTCCAACCTGGCTTTGGACACTTCCAGGGATGGGGCAGCCACAGCTTCTTTGGGCAACCTGTGCCAGGGCCTCACATTCAGAGGGAAGGATTCTTTTCCAATATCCCAGGTAACGCTCTGGCAGTGGGAACCAATTTCCCCTTGTCCAAAGTCCTTCTTCAGCTCTCTTGGAGCCCCTGGAAGGGCCTCTGAGGTCTCCCCAGAGTCCTCTCTTCTCCAGGCTGAGCTCCCCCAGCTCTCTCAGCCTTCTCCCCATTCTTGTCCCTCTCCCAGCTTCACAGCAGTCCCAGCCCTGACATCACATTTCTGTTCTTCCTCCAGATTCCTCCATTCTCCAGCTCAGGCTTCATCCAACACTCCAGCTTGCTTTCCCTCCAGCTGATGCTGGCCATGCTTCCTCCCTTGAGCAGAAAGTCTTGTCCCACATAAACATCTGCCCTTAAGGCATTTCAAGGATCACATCCCTATCATCCAGCCCATATTGTTATCATTTACATTAAAGTCAAACTGAGGACATCAAATAACAAAAAACCATGGTGGAAAGCTGGGCTATAAGAGACAGCATAACCCTGCTGTGATTATTTACACAGAATAGTGCAATTTTCCCCTCACATTTGTCTTGAAAGAGAGGGATGTATAGACACTTGGGACACCAATCCAAGTGTGCTGAGGAGCTGGGAGCCACGACCAGCCTATGGATAGCTCCTGGGATCACTGGGTCGTTCCTGGGATCCCTGGATGGTTACTGGCACACACGGATCTTTTCTGGGATCTCTGGGTGGTTCCTGTGATCCCTGAATGGCTCCTGTGACACCTGAATGGTTCCTGGCACCCCTTCTCCTCACCCTGCCCTTGGGGTGCAGGACTCCACAATCTCTCCTTCCTCCAATTCCCCACCTCCTGTGTGGGGCTCGGATGGGAGTGAGATCATTGGGGGTGTAAGGGGAGAATCCCTGGGGATCGCTGAAGGGTTCAGGGGGGAGTGTAGGGAGAAAGCAATAGGGGAGCACGGGCAGGGATCACTGGGGGTCTCAGGAGGGATCACTGAGGGTTCCAGGCAGGGATCACTGAGGGTCTCAGGAGGGATCACTGAGGGTCCCAGGCAGGGATCACTGAGGGTCTCAGGAGGGATCACTGAGGGTTTCGGGCAGGGATCACTGAGGGTCCCGGGCAGGGATCACTGAGGGTCTCGGGCAGGGATCACTGAGGGTCTCGGGCAGGGATCACTGGGGTTCTCAGGAGGGATCACTGGCGGGGTGCAGGGGGATCACTGGCGGGATGCAGGCGGGATCACCGTGGATGCACTTAGGGGATCACTGTGGGTTTCGGAGGGAGCCCACTGTAAGTTTCAGGGGGATCGTTGGGGTCTCAGCGGGATCACAGTGCGGGCTGAGGGCACGGCCCCACTCCCCAGCGCCCGGCCCGGCTCCAGGCTCGCTGAGGGCGCTCGCCGCGGGCTC